>JAVQJF010129249.1:0-59011 GCA_036023855.1 Gadopsis marmoratus
CTCTCTCTCTCTCTCTCTCTCTCTCTCTCTCTCTCTCTCTCTCTCTCTCTCTCTCTCCGTGTTGCAGCTCATAGCCCAGAGCTTTGTTTCCTGGTTAAGGTCACTGTCAGCTTACATTAACTGTAGCTCAGTAAATCCATCACCTGATCTGTGGCCACATATTACAGCACACAAAAACAAACACAGACATATTGCGCCCAACAGACTATCTACAAAATGCCAACATTTCAGGCTAACGCGTATCCTCATATGTTTTTTTAAATACACACACACACACACACATATATACATGTACAATAGGATTTGAAGGAGCATTGATGTGTTGGAGAGACCTCCAGTGTAACCATGGACTTAGCCATTTGTAAAAAAAAAAACATTCTGTTTCTGCTGCTGGAAAGAAAATGTAAAACAAAATGTCAAAGGCTCAGTGTTATCTTCTGTTGAAAAACCACGTAAACACTGCAATGTTAAAGCGCTGCCTCTGCTCTCCTAAGTTCAGTCTCTGATTCTAAGAGTACTCTGCCAATTTAACATTGCAGGACTCACTCGGAGATTGCCGCGTCAATTCTCCTTTGTTGTCAAAGCCCGGCACCTACATCACCCACAATGCAGCTCGGCAACAAGTTTGGTCAGAGATTCAGGTGGGTTATGCTAGTAGCCACGAGCGGCTAGCCTCAAGCAGAGATGAGGAGTGGGCTACAGGGGTCTACATACAGTCTCTAAGTAATTCAGATATGCGGTAGTAAACCTCGAGACCTGTAAACTGTTAAACTGTTGGCATTGTCTTCATGATGGCCACATGTTGTAGCCTTTCTTCCATGCGTCCATGATTCAAATGCAGTTGGTCTGTAGTGTTGCTTATTGGCATTATTTGGTGACCATCAGAGCTGTGTAGGCAAGATTAAACCGCGGACATCATCTTCCTGTGCCAAAGCCATTTAACAATTTTAAAACGACAGAAAGAATGCTACAAACATGGAAGCAAGCCGGGACGACATGGACACAACTGTACGAGACCAACTCTTAAATTGGGATATTACTTAGATCATTATGACAAAAAACAAGACGCTAACTGCTCTTAGCAACTGCTTGCGTAGCTTCCATGTTCCACTGAAAATAACAACGGCTTCGCTCACTGCTGATTGGTTAGGGAAAAACTAATCAAACAGGAAGTGGCTAACACGAACACCATGTCAGGATGAGTGAATGGAGTGAAACAAAATGGCAATTTAGTCTGAGTATCGGGCTACAGATTTGGACAGTCAAGTTCTGCACAGCTGGCTGCCATAAGTGGTTCGTGCAAGAAAAGCCCTGGTGCGTAGGATTGTTCGTGGTGCAACAGCACACACCCTTCTAAGCTAGGAGGGTGAAAAAGGTCGTGATTTTAAAGGCTGTTCGTCACTTATTAATACTGCTGGAACTTTCCTACTTCTACAAGTACACCACCAAATGCATATGGAACTATGAATTCCTTTAGCTCGCACAGACACGTGCATAAATGTAAAGATCAATCTCACTTCACCTTCCATAATGTCAGAATGTGAAGAGTTACATACTTACATTATTGTACACTCTATGCTCTGGGGTTGTACTGTTTTTAGTGTGTGTAGCGTACAGAGCAATATGTCTGAAAAGAACTTAATATATGTGTGTGTTAATGGTGCTGTAACAGGTAATCAGACACTGAGGCTGTGAAATTGCTTTGTGCTTCTTTATGTCCTGAAACCATGTTTTTGATGTATTATTCAACAGCGAATTCAAGTAAAGCATTTAAAATCGGTGTGGGCGTATGAAGAATGCATCTGTATGTGCGTGCCGGGATCTATTATCCAACAGTGAATTCAAGTAAAACTTTTCAACATATGTCTGTACTTGCATGCATTAACTTGTGTGTGTGTGTGTGTGTGTGTTATTTATATACTACCCAAGAATCAGCTTTGGGTTCATTAATCGTGGACCGTGGCCACAAGGGCACCGTTAATGAACCAGGAACTGTGCTGCTATTACTGGAATTAAAAACGCAGTGTGATTTACATGGTAATGGAAGTGTTTCCTGGCCTTTGACACAGCTCCAAATGGACAGAAAACAAATATATATGTACTTCCTGATTGCTTCCTGGGTTAGGGGTACCAAGATAGCGCTACACTATCTAGTGATGAAAGGTTTTTTTGTGTGTTTAAATGCAGTTTAAAGAGTACTCAGGTAGTACCCAGGTAGCTCAGAGAAACCAGGTCTCGTAGGCAGTTGGAGAACCGGTCCACATGCATTGTACAACCTGGTTACTGTGCATGTAAATACATGTATGCAGCAGGTCATTAATCTGTTTCTGTTGCAGAAACCAGGATTTTTCATTACATGACATTTAAGATATCAGCTTGCTGGAGAAAGTTGTAATCCAGTTACTTAAGTGCATGTAAGCACACCGGCTGAGAGGGATGTAGGTGGGGGGGGTTTAACAAGACAGTAGCTGTATCAGAATCAGATCATCATGGTAAAAGGAGGTGGTTTTCACAGTAAGTTGGAGACTCTTAAAAAGCAGAGAATCAAAAGGAAAATTCCATTTGCCTTGAAAATGTCTGTGCAATGTGTGGGGGTGTTGGAAATGAAAAACAACAAAACTATCCCCAAAAGCCCCTGAATCCCCTAAAGAGCCATGAGATTTTCTATGAGAGCTTTTGTTTGTGCTCTCTGTTGTGCAGAGTGTGTGTGGAGGTCATCTCCAGCTTCTTCTGAGTTTGCCCTAGAGTCTTTGACAAAAACCCTGACTGGGCTTTGATCACTCCTCTCCTCACCCTGCTCTTTGCATCCTCTTTTTCTTTTGTTTGTCTCTCTGACTTTCTCCTTATCCCGCGTTTCTTTCCACGTCTCCATCTACACCCTGCCTCCTTTCTCTTGCTCCCTCTTCGTCTCATCTCTATCAGCACTTCCTGAACCTTTTCGCCTGCTAGCTTTTCTTTGTCTCCCCTTTCTGAACTTATTCTCCATGGTGGATGGGAGAGAAAGAGAGAGAGAGACATCCGTCTAGAAATCAAAAGTGCGGGGCGTTGCGTCTCCACATGAATTCCTACACACCTTGTAATTGCTGTCAGCGAGCCCTCAGACAACTCACTTAATTGCCTGCCATCCAATTTATGGCGAGATTGGGGAGGCGATAGGAGTCTGAGCAACAGAGAGGGGGGGAAGAGAAAAGAGAGATGACAAAGGGAGTAAAGAGGGCAGGGGAGGTGGAGAACCAAGCCCAAAAGGATGTGGTTGCTAAGCACTAAAAAGAAGAGCTGTGGGTCCATTCTGTTCTGGTGTAGATGAACAGACAGTATAGAGAATAATATTTCATAAAAGAGAAGATTTCCTTGGCATTATTGGATTTTCCCCACACATGCAATTAGACCCATTAGTGACTTGAGCTAATGATTCCAGGTGGGAGGTTTGCACTGAAGCTGCCATTCTTTGCACCGACGTTCTGCTACAGTGCAATTGGTAAAAGTGCTGCCATTATCACTCCATCAAGGCACACATTCAGGGCCTTTGTTGTTGTCGCAACACATACAGGTAACGCCACGTACAAGAATTAGCTAAGTAGGCTGCACTGGCATTTGACTGTCAGGACTTGTGTAACATCTGCAGGTAATTCTGATGGCTTAAAATACCACAGGCCAGAGAAAGACAGGGAGACCTTTCTACTGGTGCTATAGTGTGTCAGAGTTCTCCCAGAAAGGAAGAAGAAGATTATAAAAAACACCAACAGTGATCGCCAGCCAGTGCTGACATCATACACCCATACAGCCAGGGCAAAATGAAACACATCCAAACGCACCCTTTATTGTTTGGTCCTTTTATTCTCTGCCGGTCAAAGCCGAGTTTGACTTTTACAGATTTGTTTGATGTCTTCCCCTGATGTCGACAGTCTTTGACAGTGTTTGCCTCATCACTTCCTATACCGTACTTACACACAAACTGCAAGTTGCACATTTTCCACCCACAGAAACTGAAAAAAATATATACGTGTATATATACGAAGATGGCATTTATTTTATTTAATTTAAATTAGCTTCATATCAGAGACAGGCCTGTTTATTGGGTCATGGGGCAATAAAACACTAATGGTAACCCGCTACTAACTTCCTTGATATTTGTTTTACATTTCTTATTAGAATATAATATCCTGTAACATAATATCAAACAGCCTTCGCCCTGCTCCCTTCAATGTTTTATTTGTATGTTGGTACCCTTGGATATCCGACAGCTCGCTACACTCTTCCAAACTGTCGTGAAGTCACATTTTAGGAAAGTGACAGCTAACCAGGCTGAAAAGAGAAAAAGAGATTAATCAATGCAAGACACTTCGCTTCTTGATAGAGATATAGATATGTAATCCGACACAAGCAGACTTTGTTTTGTCTTCTTGCAGAAGATTTGCACTGTACGCTATAAAGCTAAAGAATCAACTGTTAAACATCTACTGTACGCAACGCTGAGGTGTTAATTATGTTGTTTTGTTACGTTGGCACCGGGCCTATATGCAGAGCTGCCGTGTATGCTAGTTCCCCCCTTCACTCTATCATTGTGGTGAATACTAATTTGAGACTTTAGAGTAAACACATACATTGCGTATCCACAGTCAACCTGCAGGCACACACGAGGCGAGATGCAGTACCACATGTACATGTACAGTTTGGTCCCTATGGGCACGTTAGAGACATATAAACACATACACCCTAATTGGCAACAGACATACACACCCACGCACAAAAACACACTGCAGTGAACCTTTCTTACAATGCAAGTTCGTCAGCATTGTCACGTGGAGGCAGAGCAGAGGGTTTATGTAGGGACCTAAATAAACTGAGTGTTGTTCCTGAAGATGAAGTGGCCAATCCCTGCAGTTTCCCAAAATGAGCCTCCCCTCTGGGCCCTGGCTTCAGCTTTGATGAATAATAATAATCGACGGTGCGTGCGTGCGCGTGTGCGTGGGCGTGTGCGGTTCTACTGTACCAGATGGCAGCAGGATGTGGAGGTGGTCGGATGTGAGATTGTAGATGTGCGTGTTTTGCATGAGTTTGTATTTCTTCCTCTGGGGCAGTGTGACAGAAAGGACCAGTGATGGATGAAGAGGTTGTTGCCGTGGGGACAGGTGACATGAATCGACCAGAGGTCAGAGGTCACAGACGTGGGTGAGTGCTATTGTGTTTGTGTTCTTGCGGATGTTGCGGCTTGTAATCCTCCCCAGGCTTGCATTCATTCACAGCAGGTAAGGAAAGAGGTATCACTATCATGCTGGTGTTCGTTGAAAGTAGCATATGTTTAACGTTGCACAAGGCGAGATTATTTGTATGCCATTCGGCCTTTGTTTGACATTTAACAGTAGTGAGGGAAAGGGAATGTAGCAAAAAGATAAAGACATGCAATAAAGGTTCCTTGTCGGACTCATAAAGGGGACTTTGCAAGTTAAATGGTTTGTATCCTGAAGGCAACACACAATGGCTGTGCTACGGTGTGTTTTCTATACACACCAGCAGTGTCACTGTGCTGCATAAAGAAACACCATTTTCCTCTTTGCCATTTTATTGCATTTGCTCCCACAAATTGGTCTTGACAACCTCGATTACTTCTTCTGTCTGCATGGTGTATGCGCTGTGTGCTGCAGCCATCACATGACACAACACTACAGGACGTGTGACTGCAGGGACACCATCACAACTGATGCACCCAAAGCACTCCCATTGCATTTTGTAGCAGGGCTGTTAACAGGCATTTGTTTGCACCAGCTATCCATAGTTTGTGAGTAAAGTTCTTTCTAAGTTCTTAGTAACTACTAGTTTCAAACCAGTGATTTACGTAATTGGATTACACTATTAAAACATAAGGAATATCTTAAAGATCTTTAGTGATGTGTAAATGTTAGGCCACATCTGTAGCACTGTCCAATCAAAAACATTCAACTACAGTATGTAAATAGGAAGTCATTATAACATCAAGCTTTTGCATAACTTCCTAAAATTACAGTTTCCGGGAGCTAACAACATAGAAGAAGTACTCTGATCCTTTACTTAAAAGTACAAATGCTACACTGTACAAATACCCCATTAGAAGTAATAGTAAAAGTATGTAAGTAAAACCAGGATAGTGTACTTTAAGTATCAAAAGTAGACGTAGTCAGTGCAGAAAAGTGTCCCTGTGTATAGTTTACTGATTATTACTCATGCAGTTATGTGTAAGCAGCATTTTAATACTGTAGTTGGTTGAGGTTGAGTTAATGTTTAACTACAGTATTTTGTATAAGACTGCAACGTATGATTATTTTCATTATAAATGAATGTGTTGGTTATTTTCTCGATTAATAAATTGATTGGTTTGTCAAAATTCAGAAAACAGTGAGAAATGGTGTCACAATTTCCCAAAGTGGCACGTTCACAATGCTTGTTTGTCACAACCAATAGTCAAAATATTAAAAATTATTAAAAAAAATTATTATTATAATGAAAAGCAGCAAATCCTTGTGTGAGCAGCTGGAACCATGAATAGTTTGGCATTTTGCATGAAAAATGACTTAATTATCAGCATTATCAAAATAGTTGCCCATTTCTGTCAGTCAACTAATCAACTAATCGTTTCAGCTCTACTTGTATATACTGTTGGGTAGTTTAATTTATAACAAAACATCACATTTTTTTCATATGTTTTGTATGGAAAACCATTCATTTGTAAAGCAACTAGTAACTAAAGTTGTTAGATAATTGTAGTAGAGTAAAAATACAATATTTCCTTTTAAAATGTAGTAGAAGTAGAAGGTGGCATGGAAAGAAAACATGTGGTACAACCTGTTTTAATTTAGTGATGCATAAATCTCCACTTGGTAAACGTTTATAACCAGGCTAAGTTTGAGCTTACGAGGCACTGATGGCTCCGGGTGTACGGTCAAAAGACGAATGTGCTGACGTGTTTTGGCAAAACTATTACAATATTCATCATTAGTGGCTCTCAGGCGCTCTGTAGCCTGGAGGACGCGTGAGAAACCTCCTTCTTTAGCAGGTGTGATCATGGAAACTGTACGCTGTAGCAGGCTAGGCTGCAGGCTGCCCCACCGCAACTGGCCCTTTTTGGGATGGGATGTGGAGACACCTCGCTGCACTCGCTGACAGAGGGAGTGTTGTAAAATACACTTTATTGCTAATAGTTAAAGCGTGTGTGTCTGTGTGTGTGCGTGTGTGTTTTGGCAGGGGAACAGGTAGGTTGTAACTACAGAGGTTTGAATGCAGATGCTACCAGCTGCAACGCAGGGATAGAAGCCCGTATCCCCGGAAACCACTGGAGAGAGAAAGAGGTTTAACGGATGGAGGGATAAAATGGTAATGGCACTGAAACAAAGACGGAGCCACGCTGCCAATATCAGCTTGTAGTCCTGCGGAGGGAAACCAAGAAACCAAACTGGCATAGCTACCAACACCTCCTCATGTCCTGTGTTTGTCTGTCTCTAAGAATGGCTCGCAATGCAAGTTCCTGCAGACATTCGTGGTCCCCAGAGCATGAATCCCAGTGACTTTGCTGATCCCCTGACATTTGCCCAAGTGCCATTGGCAGGTTGACATTTTCACTTATCTACTGTATATGAAATATTTTAACATCTACACGATGAGATGGCCCAAATGTTTTCACAGGCATTCATGTTCCCCAGAAGAAAAATCTTTGGTGATCCCCTGACTTTCTGTCTAGCGCCACCTGCATGTTGACATTTGATACAGACACCCACACCTTACTTTTCATTTAGCATCATCATCAGGTCGAATTTTTTTATTTGTCCAGCTGTGCTTTACATGTAATTATGCTTTTCACTAATTAGCTCATTTTATCATGCGCTCACACTAAAGTAAGATGGTAACAGTGATAAACATTGATGACAACACTGATGATGTCCACACTATATAGAAATAACAGCCAGTACCATAAACAATGAGCATTACAGATCCGTTTGTTTGCCTGCAAACTAGTCTTGTTAATTACAAAACACATGTTTATCACATGGTGGTCAAACACCACTTCACATATAATAAATTTGCACGATACAGCACATGTGAAACAGAAGACATCGCATGCTTTTTTAAGTGTAATATTTTACATGTGTAAACGTGATTTTCACATGTACATTTTTAATACAAGTTATAATGAGTATTTGCTTGCTACAGTTAATGTGGATTTAAACGTGCTACACATTCTGAAGCCCGACCTTAGCTGCAATGGAAGTGCTTGATCTCCAGAGGACCCACCTGAATAAATAAAGGTTACGGTGGTTGAATAAAACCTAACGAGATTAAAGACTCCCTCTGGAAATTCCTCTTTGTTCTTGCAACCCGATGTCGGCGATGTAAAACATGAAAGAGCCTGTCTGGTATATATTTTTTATTTACAGTCAAGATGTCAAGGCGGTACACAGTGGTGCAGCTAACGAAGAGGTATGAGCATCTGTCTGTGGCTGCACGAGACGGATCTGAGGTCGGGGTGATATTGTCATAGCACTGACTTCTTAGTTTGATTACCAGCGACCTGACTGACTGCAGAGTATATTGACTGAGAATGTGAATGGGCTATCTTAGATATTTATGACCGCCCTTCGCTCATGCATTCCTGATGCTGTGGGAAAGGCCAGCGACAGAGTGAGACTGCTCTGTGAATTGTCTGACGTTTAATGTGAATACATTTCTGAGACTAAACATGCGTATTACATTATTACATTTCACTGTATTTCTGTATGGACAAGGGAAGGGTCAGGGGTCATGTTCAGTCAGTTTATGTGTATATGTGAGTCTATATGCAGAATCTATATACTGCTAACCTGCCTTGCAAAATCCGTTTTGGAGGAAGCAGAATTGCTCTCCAGACTAAGTTCACTCGTAATCAGTTTTTCCACTCCAGAAAGTGTGATATTTCTTCAAGTGGTATGGAGGATGAAGCACAAGGGTTTGACGCCAGAAACATGGATCCACATCTTGCATCTCACGTTATATATTGTGCTTCAGGTCAGCATATAACCAAGACCACAATCTTTCCCCAGTCTTAACTTAGTACTATGATGTGCCTGAAAATAACCAGAAAAAAAACCTCTCAGAAATGGCAATGAGCACGAGCTGAAACAATTAATCGATTAGTTGAGCAGCAGAATATTAATCGGCAACCATTTTGATAAATTGTTTAACAATCAAAGTAATGATTACAAAAAGCTTTGTTTAGGGAGGAAGTTTTATATCTGAGCGAAGGTGGAAGGAGATACATTGCAAGCAGCAGGAACATTGAGGCGCAGTGTGAGTGTGGACGTGGACAGCATAACTATGTGCTCATACACTGTGTAAAAAAAACAAATACAGGCGGCGTTGTGATTCCAATAAAACATATTTGCTACTTTATTGAGGAGACACATTTGTCTTTGGGGCTTTGCGTGTATGTTGATTAGTGGAAGGTTTGTCCTGAGGAATCATTTTTGGGTCATGCGCGTGTGCGTTGGGGCTGATATGTGTAAATCGGATTATAGACGTATGTCTGAACGAGGGACCCCAGTTTGCCCTACATTTTTTCTTTTTTACTTTTACGAGCTGCTGCCACTCATAACTCATTGTCATGTTTCAAATAGCTTTAGAAAACAGTGGTGGGAAACACGCTCCCCTGTTGTTTTGTCAGCGTCAGTTGTTCGGCGCTGTGACAAGGATGAGATGGGTGGGTTGAGGAGGTGGCGGGTGGGCTGGTGGGAGGGTTGGACCTTGAATTCAAGCAAGAAAGCAAGCAAGAGACCGGTCCCACGCCGAAAGATGGGCTGGGAAGGCAGGTGAAAATAAACAGCGGGTCTGAAGAATCAATTCAGCGCGCCTGTCAGAGGACTGTCAAACTCCCGTCCATGATGGACAGTCTGGATGTTCACAGTCTATTTGGCGGCAGGCTGCGGAGCGGCGAGTAAGTGAACCGTGCCAGGGCGAGCACAGACAATATGAAGAGGGAGTGCAGAGCAATATCTGCTGTTGCCATGCTAGATCAGCATAAACGTCAAGGTCACTCTGGCATGGCCTGAGGGGTCTTCTGGGGAGAGTTATACAGTACGTGCGCATGCATGTGGGTGTCTGCGTGTGCGTGTGTTTGCAGCGTGACGCAGATCTATCGATGTGTGCCAGTAAGTATGAACTGTTAACATGACTCAAGCTTGAAATCTTAATTAACTCCATCCATTTACCTACGGTTTGATTTGCTTTCTTAATGCATATGCATATATACACAACCCATGAGCAGCTGAGAGCAATCCACTGAATATCCGAGACAGTGACACTTTAGTAAGTAAATAACAGTCGGTGTCTGTTCTCAGAATTAGGCAGAACACCCCAAAAACAAACAATATCGTGTGTAATTATTTGTAATTATCACCCATGTGGTTGCCATGCTGTGCCACCCGCAATAACACGTTTTTCTTTTCTTTTTTTTTTTTAAACTGCAGTTTCATAATGGAGTTGATCCAAGAGCTGGTGCCAGACAGACAATATCATTCCTCGTGTTCTGTATTCCAATTTTATCCCTTCAGCTTGACTTGTCCTCATTGCTCAGTGGTGACTGGATTTCAGTTTAAATAGATTGCTAGTTACCCGGATAAAGATGAAGTTCAACATCAGCCTCTTGCTGAAGGTTAGCAATGTATGTGTAATCTATTATTCTTTCTTTGCTTCAAAAATGTAAGCCTGTATAACTTTGATTTGTAAAATGATAGTAGCTGTTTATGTCTATAACTATGCAGATTGCATAATTATTCAAGTCATTACTGTTTTGGTTGAAAATATCTGCACACATGAAATAACTCGTGATCACAGTTTCCTTGCCACCCTGAGCTTCGTCGCTGACAGCCGCTTTTCTTAACACACAAAACACTGACATGAGGACTGAAGAAAGTGTTTTCCCTACATGATGATGAAATCTGGAGTCACAATGAAAAACAATCCTCTGTCCTAAAACATTATGAATCTGTGAATCACTCTCTCCTGCAAACAGACCTGTGTTTCCTGGGTGATGGCATTATTCCTCACCACAGGTTCTTGGGGAACGGGGGGGTGGGGGGGGCAACATATTACTTTGCAGAGATGAATTTGTTTTCAAATTCAAATCCCCAACTTGCGAAACACCGGACAACTCAAGATGGTTGTATGACTGTAAAGTACGTGGCTCAAGGGCTAAAAAGTGGGCATTCAAAATGAAGCTCCATATACTGGTGATTGCATTGGTGGAAAAAATGAGAGGTTAAAAAGAATATCCTGGGCATCTATTTTTGCTCTGTTCTCGGGCACCTGCGTGTTGTCAGATATGTCGGAGCTTTTAATGAGATATTTTTGCTAAAAGACCTGATCAACTTCTTCACAGTGTGTCGTCCTCCTGCTTAAGCTGCTCAAGTCGTTTCCTTCAGGCAAGAGGAACAACACTGTCTGACAAGCTAGGTACCAACTGATTAATGCTACCGGTGTTTGGCAATCAGATTACTGATCTGATCGCACATAATCCATAGCGCCCGAGATCTGCTACAGAGGTATATATTCAAACTGCCATTAACTCCGGCTTGTTCATATCCGACATTCTACAAAAAAGAACAACATATTTTTGTGTCATTTAATAAGAAAAGTGCCAGTCCTACTTTCATAATAATGCTACAAAGGCTGATTCTGAATTTTTGATACGGATACAAAACAAAAATAAAAGGAAATGTGATATGTGTCACTAATACTGACTGGGACATTTAAACAATAAATTACATCACCTCAAACATATCTTTGGCATTTCTGTACAGCTATTTCTTGTTTTCCTATCAGTCAACATATACTGATATCATGTATGACTGACGAACTCAAACGATCCATTAAAAGTAATTTGGGGGGTGTACTGTGGAGTTTCCTAACGCTAACAAAACACTGCTCAATAGCTCTAATAGTGGTAAACAGAGTACCTTTACTTTTTGGTTAAATAATTTGGTTGAACGATCTTAGCAAGGGTGTAACTTTATTTCTTGTAAAAGAAATGGTGAAATTGTTGTTAGGCTGGCTGGGTGACAAGATGCATTTAGAGGACAGTGGTTGCAATCCAAATATGTACCGCTGTAGGCAGCACTGGCACAACTTGTGCTGTTTTGTGGGCAGGATTAGAAGAAAAAACGAGGTGGACTGTGCTTCTCGACCTCTGTTGTCCCTCCTCCCTGTTTGTATCACGGCGGCTCTCTGTGCCAGAGTGCTCATGCTCCATTGCTCTGGTCTGAGCGCTCTGCTTGCCTTGGGGTGTCTGGGTCCTGCAGCACAGGACAGTAAATCCTCCCGAGCCCTTATGGCTATTGATTAGATATTCACATCCCGCCTCCTGCCCAGGAGAAAAAAAACAGAAAAAAGCTCTGGCCTCCACTGTGGCTCCCTCATCACCCCCCTCTCCCTAGTCACAGTTGCACGTCTACCAGCGTGCCCTCACACGGATGTGACACCATACAGTAGAGTGTGTAGGATGCAGGTGCAGCTTCTTTTTTGTCCCCCAGCACCTCTTCAGCACAACAAACATTTCACCCCTGCCTTTGTTTACCTGGCAGCATGACTCTCCTCCCTTCTCTCGCTCTCTCTGATGCCGCCTCCCTTTCACTTCCTCTCCGCCTGTCATTTTTGTCTCTAACACCCTGCCTCACTCCATCCCTTTTCTCCTTCCTCTGACCTGTCAATCTCGTCCAGGTTCTCTGGGACGTAATGAGCGTCTGTGGCTGTAATTACCACCCGCTGAGGGAGCGTGGAGGCGTGCTCTGGTTGCGTGTCATCCCTGATCATGATTATGTATGCAGACGAGCCTGCAAAATATGAATCAAGTGTTCCCCCTCGGTGGAAGGCCTAAACTTAGCTGACCAGGCGTTCACCTTAACCGCGCCGTGACACCGTGGTGAGTGAGCGGCGCCGCAGAGCCCCGACGGCGTAAACAAACAGGCAACCCTCAGCGGAGTCCGAGAGTAGCCGTGGTGACACATACAAACGCACAAAACAGCACAGGCTTCAAATACAGAACAAAGCATCAGCTCGACGTGAAAAGTGCATCTCTCTCTAATGAAAGAAACTAACTGACTTTGCGCTCATTCCGCCCTGAAACTCACTTCCTTAAGCACCAAAGCCGTGCCACAGCATAGCAGTAAAGGTAATTTAGGTGGAAGGAAAATTTGCAGTTTAGTTATTTATAGCTGGGATGTGAGTAAACAGTACACGAGTGCGGGTTACAATCAAAATTTGAATGCATCTTTTTTTTTATCTGCTCAGTATATCTCCATGCAGTGGTTTCCTGTGTGTATTTACAAACCCTCCCTTCATCGTATTTCAACACACGGCTTTTACCTAAAAAAGATATGAGTGTAACATAGTTTCCAGGTGAAACTAGATTTTTATTTTTTTACTGCATTGACTCAATCTCAGGAGGGATTTGTGTTTGTGTGGTGTTTATGACTGTGTGTGTGTGTGTGAGGAGACAAGGTGTGCATTCGTGATTTTGTGTGGGTGAGTATGAGCGTGTGTGAATGTGTGTGTGTGTGTGTCTCTGTGGGTGTGTGACAGAGGGTTGTTTATTTATGAGTTTCTGTGTACGTGGGCGTCAACGTGTGACTCCACGTGTGCATTTGTGTGTGTGTGTGTGTGTGTGTGTGTGTGTGTGTGTGCGCGCACACGCGAGAGAGACGTGCTTTCAAGATATTCTTCAGGGATTGTCAGTGTGACTGCCGGAGAGTGTGTGCATGCGTGAGAGGAAGGGGGGCTTACTGTACGTGTGTGTGGGTGTCCGTTTTTCTGTCTGTGTGTGTGTGTGTGTGTGTGTGTGTGTGTGTGTGTGAGAGGGAAAGAGAGGTACGTATTCTAGTTTTGCAAGTGGGTGTGTGTTTACTTGAGAGACACAGGAAGATTTGTGTGTTTTCAGGATTTGCTGATTGTGTGTGTGCGTGCGTGTTCCCACGTGTGTGTGTGTGTGTGTGTGTGTGTGTGTGTGTGTGCGACGGAGGATCCATAAACTGCCAATCCCTGAGTTGGAGGGCTGCCCAGGAGCCTCTGCTAACCCTCTCTTAGGTGATTTAGGAAGCTATCGATTTCATAGTCCTGCTTTGTTTTTCCGCTTTCTCATAAATAGCAGATCAAACTCGCTATAGCCCCTGTTTGTTTTGTTCTCTTTCTCCTGCGGGCTATTTACTCTGACATTTCCACCACTATCCTTGTTACATGGTGCAGGAAAATCATTTTCATTTTTCTGCACCTCTGCAGCCCCATCAGAGGCAATACCAATGATGACGAAGATGATGAAGAGCCCGAAGACAATGAAATTCCCGGGGATGAAAAGCTTTTGTTTTATGAGCACATAGTGATTATAGTGATGATGAAGCTAATAGAAATAGTAACGATGGTGGTGATCGTGTTGTGTTAAAGAGCCAATTCACCCAAATGACGAACAAAAACAAATGAAGGTAGTTTTGGTTTTGTTTATCCAGATGTTGTGTCAGACAGAGTAACTCAACAGAAATCTCAGAGGCAGACATTTTAAAACTCGGACAGATAAAACCAAAACTATCTTCATTGCCACAGAGATGCCAAACGTATTTGGGTGAACTAACCCTTTAATAGGTGCATTTTCAGGTTACCTTTGTTTCCCTGTCCTTACGGATATTTGGATTACAATGAAATAACCAGACAAAGGCTAAGTCTAATCTAATTTGATGATGATGGTGATGATTGAAGAGGTTAACGCTGTAAAGGCTGATTGTAATGTTAACAATAATTGCTGCATGGCGCTGAAGTTGTGCTGGCCTTAGCTGATTGCTTCATTCATGCTTTACAATCACTGGCTCATTCATCAGCTGTCTGACTACCAGCTGACTAGTCACGTCCAATCATAGTCACACAGGTGTGACACGCTTGTACCAGTGCCCTCCACCACCCTAACCTCCTTCTTATGTGATTTTGAATCGTTGATGTAATTAAGATTTAGTGCTCGTGTGTGTGTGTTTATTAAGGGGGAACTAAATTCTTGATTCTATTTGGATCCTCCCTCAAAGAGCGGAGCCTTTTAATGATGAGCAAGAATATGATGACAGTGTAATAATACTAATGTTATAGCAGCAGTAGTGACATTGTTGATGATAATGATAATGGCCACGAGCATTATGAGGTTGATGAAGATGATGATATGCTGCCTGTAATAATGATGACAGAGGAAGGAGGTAATAAGGTTTTTAATAATAGCAAGTCCAGAGTCCATATAGGAGTTATTTTGAGGAGACAAATGTTTGTCTGGCTCACACGGGTTTATTTCTCACCTGCGCTGGTTTGGTGTTTTGGGGATTTGACATGAGCATGACTGCAGCGAAGTGAGAGGAGGAGGTGTGTTTTCTTCTGTGCTATTTTTAAGGCTTTTACTCAGAGCTATAACATCAGATTGCCATATGAGAGTAGGTAATGTCCGGGACTATTATAATATCCTGGCGTAGCTTAAATGTTGCCGTTTTTCTGGCCGCATGACACATAACACAGCATGATGCAGTTTTCAACCCTCATTAGACTGTCTGTAAGTGAATTGAGCGGTTGAGTTACTGTGCAGGTTTACAAGCGACACGCCACTGCGGTAATGGCGGCTTGTTTTTCTGGGCATGTAACACGGATTAGTCTATGAAATCACTTTACTTGGGACTGTCTCAGCATTTTCCTGCATAAATATCTTCTGAAAGGACAACATTACATAACTGACTGGGGAATTGGGCCCAACATATTGTGATAACCGGCCTTTTTCTGTATGATAATGGTAACAATTTTAAAAAAGTTTTAGGATATTAGCGATTTGATGTAATGGGGACTATGATGACGATTGTGAAAATGACATGATGTATGAAGCAATGAAGAGTAAAGATGCCAACACTAATTACGTCTCCATCGGAGGGAATACAAACCAGTGGCAGGCGAAAAGTAATGGAGGCCATTTTGTGTCTAAATAATCCTTAAAGTCAGCAGTAGCTCATTTCTATTTCAGGGCAACAGCACTGAGAGACTGCTCCCGCACGATGAAACAGACAATATGGAAAGCTGAAAAGCAACCATAGCAACCATTTATCTCACTATAATATTGCTGATGGCATAAGGGTTCAAATTAGTTACAAAGCTTTGATTCATACTTGCATTTAACAAATTTCCCTCTGAATTATCATCCCAATTTATCCTACAAATGGCATTCCAATTTGTCTCCATTTTTAGGAGATTCATTGGCATTTTGAAGCAGGCCCTATTCGTCGCGGATATGAAGCTCCAAGAACACAGATGCTGCGTTGTTTGCCTCGCCGAGAGCCTCTAACCCCCCACAGATGTGCTCATTTCCCTAGGCAAAGGGAAATGACATGCCTCTGTGCAGAACTTGGACATATTCCCCACTAATGATACTGAAATACTCTGCTAAGCAATTCTGCTAGGGACAGATCCTGTCTCATTTGGCAAGAATTTTGTTTATATGTATACCGCTCCATGACTCGAACTGTGTCCTTATGCCACTTTCAAGTTCCAGTGGTAATTAGGTTTGAATCAGAGGGGGGGAGGGGAAACCCATGTTGGGTTATCCATAGAATAAACTGTCAAGGACATTAATGAATGTGCAAAATGTGAGCACACATGCTCATAAAAGCACAGAGCTGAGTCAAAATGAAAGAAAACCGTGTCTAATGCACTTCATCTGCCACTGATTGTGGTTTGTCCGCTGTAATTATTTAGTTGGAGGACCATGGAGAGGCGCTGACCACAACCTTGCCCTGGGACACGCTGCGAGCAGAATAATAATAAAGCACAAGAAGAAAATTGAGGCCATTCTCTTCAGTCTCAAGTCTTTCATTCGACATGAGTCGGACAGAAGAATATGTTCGTATCATTTTGTGAAACCTAAATTAAATCTAAGTAAATGACAGCAGGCCCCCGGTACTCTAAGGACTTGGTTTCAGTGCAACAAAAGGAAGGGGGAGAATTTAATATGGCTGAAAGTAGCATTTGTGTTGGTAGTGTTGATTGTCTGTATGAGAGGGGTTTAGAAGAAGCTAGGCCAAACTGAACCGCTGGGGCTCTGGGGATAAGATGGAGGATTAAGGGGGAAAGGGAGAACGGGCGAATGGGACAGAAGAGTCCACAGCGCACAGAGAAGCGAGAAATGAAGATGAAGCGAGGCAGAGAGAAAAAGGGGAAACTGTCGAGAATGTGTTGAGACAGAGCGTGAATGTTTGAGGCTATTGCTTTTAAAAACTCCAATAAGACCAGCTGGCTCCTGGCCGCGTCGGAAAATGGAAAGAGGAGGCTCTGAGTGGCGAGTCCAGGGGCCAGTGGAGCGAGGCGGGGCCCGGTGAGGCCGAGCAGCGGGGCAGCCTTCCTTTGTGAGCGAGAACTCATTTGCAGTGGTTAAGGCAGGGTGAGCCGCACTTTGGCTGGGCCAAAAGAGAACTGCAGCTTTCATCTGCAGCCTGCAACAGGACTCCAATCCATCATGGGTTTGTAATGAAACGCTGGGTATTCACCACACACAATTATTCATCATATTCTTACAGCGTGAACAAAGGCACCCCAGAAAGTGTGCCTTTCCATTTCGCCAGCTCTACACATGACTTATATGCAGCACAAAGCTTTGCCTTAAAGCAGCACGGGGAGACGTTAGTAACGATGAGTAAGACGATGCTCCGTTCACAGCAAACACCAATCGCGTCTTGCCGGTCTGCTGTTGCCTCCCTGTCCACCTCCAGCATTAACATCTTTTCGCAAAGTCGGGCAAAAGCAGGAAACACTTCTGGTTGTGAGTTTGTGTCGTTCCGCCTCACAGATGAACACGATGTCTTTAAGCGGAGGGTTCCCCACCTTTTTGGCATGTGACCCCTTAAAGAAATAGCGACGCATTTTTGGGAAATATGCTTATTTGCTTCTTTTCCAATGGTGAAATTAGCCTAGCTTAGCATTAAGATAGGAGGTAGGGGGAAAACAGAGAGCTTGGATCTGTCTAAAGTGATTAAATACACCTAGAAACACCTCTAAAGCTAACTAATTAACATGTGCTATTTTTTTACTCGTACACAAGCAGCAGCAGGCTTGTACCCTGATGTTGATCCCACCTGCCAGAGATGTCATGGTGCCCCTGCTACCATTTATCACAGACGTACTGACAGAACATACCCCCAAACCCCATAACTACTATGTCAATCAAACTCTCTAGCATGTGCGTACCTCCTGGCCCGCTGTATAATTCCTCTTAAGTGGAAGGACAGGACTCCACAATCACACGCCCGTTGGGTCAAGGACTTAACAGCACATTTAATGCTAGAAGAGCTGATGTACCGTAGCCAAGGCTCTATTAAAAAATACCACAAGGTGTGGCAGCCACTGCTGTATTATTTTAACAAGTTCCCATGTGCCAGCCTTCATATACCCAGCCACTTCCCATCCCCTTCCCCCTCTACCTTTATTACGATCCCCCCCCCCAATTCTTGTTGTGATATTATTGATTTTACTACTACTATTATTGATTTTTTTTGTCTTACTTTAATGTAATTGTCTGTATCCCCTTTAAATACCCGCATCCTCAGGTACCTTGGTCCATCTGTTCAGTTTGAATGCTAAATCCAATTAAAAAAAAACATGCAGAAATGTAAAAATGACAGTTTGTGGTTTGAGGGAAGTTGCATGCTGGAACATTCTGTCATCACAGTGACATCCCCGTGGCTAAATCAAAACGTGTTCTCCCCGACCACACAGGATGTATCATCATGCTTTGATTTTATTCGCCACAGCAAATGTGTTCACTTCTTTCATTCACTGTGGACAACATGGATATATTGGCATGACCTTCACATACTCCCTGATATCAAATAATGAGTAACGCATAACAAGCAATAATAAGTAAATTAAAATTTTAATTAAATTAACTTAACTTAGGTTGCTAGAGGCAGATTCTTTCTCAAAGTAACTCAGGAATGGTTGCCATATGTTGTATAATTTCAGAGTGGTGTCACTTGAGGTATACTTTAACTTCTCCAGCTTGAGGTGAAACATCCCCAGCCCATCGTGCGTGAGATGAGGGGCTTGCTGTAGATTTTCATTTAAGGAGGATGAGGCCAGGAGTTAGGAAACGATACACTCGTGGCTCGAAGAGGCAAAGTTATGCAGTCCTAGACGAGACAAAATGCAAAGATTAAATTAATCTCTGAAAAATAAATATCATTTCATGAAGGATAAATCATTTATCCTATCCTATTAATCATCTTGCTACCTCTGCTGTGATTCCTTGGGGGGTCCCGACCACCTGGTGGGGAAACATTGCTTCACGCCATAAACGTGTTCTCTTAAATTGTTTTGCCATGACGGGGAAACCACTCCCAGGAGGAAACACTGTTTATTTTTGGGGCATGAACACAGCATAATCCAGGCCAAAAGCATCTCCTATGGGAATAATTAATGTTTGAAAATATTTAGCAAACGTGTGTTCTACCTATTCCACTTTACCTGCGAAGCATTAGCAAGTGAATAAACAGGAGAGAGTAATTTCTCTGCCGGAACCGGTCAAATATTGAACCCACGGTCTTGTCTTCTTGGCAACAGGGCCTTCTCACTGTGACCTGCAAACACAGAGAGGGACCGGCTTCATCGGCGGTGCCGCCATTGCTGGTGCTGAGCAGTGCAGACAGATTGAAAAGGTGCTGTATGTATGACATCCACAGAGAGGGCGTGAGTCAGTGGATTTGGCCGGAATTGAGAGCCCGTGCCCATTGAGAGATGGGGCTCACCTCACCGTTACCCGTAAATCCCAAATGCTCTCATTATTAAATGAATTAATCTTGTCAAAAGCCGGGACGTGGCTCAATTTAGGCTCAGATTGCCATCCAGCTTTATTGAGTGGTCTCTCTCCTCAGGCAGAGGGAGCAGACACCCTTGCCAAACGAGGCTGGCGCGATGACGGGCGCCATCGACATCTTTACAGCTTCATCCTCGACTGACTTTGCATACGCTTACACCCCACACACTCCCCCATTGTGCTGAGTCACGGTGATTTGGTACCAGGGGTTTGTTTTGTTGTGTGTGTGGGTGGGTGTGTGTTGGGGGGGGGGTTGTGTAAATGTGTGTGGTTGCTCAAAGTATGTCCATTTATTATGTGAAGTCATGCTTTGGTTCCTCTTGCTTTTGGCTCTGAAATCACAATGAAATGACAGTCGGCTGAGTCACTTTGATCATTGTAACTGTTGTTTGCTTTCCCTGCAAATGCATCAAAATCAAAGTCCAGACACACCTCTCCGTCTTTGTGTTGGTGCATTTCTGTGGGTGGTGTGTCATTTATTCTGCTTTGCATCCTTTTTAATAAAGCTATCGGTAGGAAAGGAGCCCTGTCTCCAATCCTGCTGGTTAGCAGACTGAAGCCAGCATGGCCCCCGTTGCAGCCATGCTTGTCACGCTGGGTGTGTTATCATTAACGGAAGGCAAATAGCGGGGAGAAACAAAACACGTGGCAACTCCGCCATCAGTTTAGCAGCTTTCTCTCTCCCTCGCTCTCTGTCTGAAACTGTTACGTGTGTTCTTCAGTGTGCTGAATGGTCTGTGTGATAAACTGGGCGAGGATTTACTTGAGTCTGTGCACTCTGCTAGAAAGAAAATCAAATGCAGTTTTAGTTAGTGTTGTGTTTGTTCAGGCTCAGCTGGCCATTTGGCTAACTCGTGGAACGACAGTGAGCAGGTGCGGCGCAATGAACGCTGAATGATGGAGTAAAAGTAAAAGTAAAAGCCGTATCATAAAGTTATCTCATAGCATTTTTTCATATGGAGTTTCCACCATGAGCAAGCACTAGGCCACAGTGGCAAGGAAAAACTAGTTTTTCAAACACAAACACAGTTATTTGCATTCAGTGTTCTTCATCAAAATATATTGTGTGGATCCTTGGGGCTAAAAAGGATCACGGGGGATGCAATTTTCCTTTCATCACAAAACATTTGCAAAATTATGAAACCTGCACTGTGTGTATGCGTGTCGCCATCAGGCCACGTTGGTGGTGCATTGCCACCTTTCTTTTAATTTTTAATTACTGCCATGATTTTCCATCTTCAGTGTATTTTTTGTGAAACATCTCTGTTGCATTTTCTGTCAAATTTGTGAAGTTTACAACTCCCTTCCACCACAGGAATGGGAACTGTTTCAGGGATGAACCTTACCTGCATTTTTAACAGGAGCCAAGGTCTAAACTTTGCTCCCCAGCCGTAGTTCCGTGTGCCACAGAAGTCCTTAGCTCCAGGGATAGCACTTTCCAAAGTCGCTGTTTGTTCAAACGCAACACTCGCAGCTGCTTCAACCTGCGTGAGGCTTCACTGATGCGGTAAGCAAGTGCAAAACAGACTTCCTCTTGTAGTTTCTTACTTTAGTCCCTGCGGCTCCAGAATTCCTGGAACTATTTGTTTGAAAGGTGTTATTGGCTTGTGATTTGTTTGCAGCATTTGTATCTCCAAAGCGGTGAAGATGTTTTCTTCATTTGCTAGTTTTCTGTCTTACTTGTTATGTTTTTATATGTTGCACATGGGGGGGGGTGGATGTTTGCTTCGCTCCGTGTTATTGCATGACGTTTCAAATACCGCAAAGACGGTTAAAGGTCAAAGTCGCTCTCGTTAATTCCTCCACACCGTCTTTACCAAATACAGAGCATTTTCGAGCTCTTGAAAATAAACACATGCTCACTAGTTTCTGTGTGCTTTAAAATCTGCTCATACGGCCTCCAAGCTGCACAGGCATGCACAGTTAAATGCTGATAGCTGCCACACACACAGCGCACACAATATAAACGATATCTCTCCAACCATTCACTTGCCGCTGCACCTCCCATTTACAGCAAGAGATCTCCCAGATAATCCACTATCTCACAAATTAGTCACTCAGCCAGCTCCTCTTCAGCACTTTCTTTAACGGCTGCAGATTTGTGACAATCTCCACCACCAGGATTCAATTTAAATCTCCACTTGACATGCTGAGTATGAGATGGTGCTTTAGCACAATCTTTCTTGAAGAGGTGACAAGGATTTTCCACCGAGGCAAGTCGCGGCGCAGAGTAGAGTACCTGATTTGAAAATGGCCTTATGTACGGAGCTCGACCTTGCATGCTTGTTTTACATTGTAGTCAAATTGGTGGCATTTTCAACCTGAGTGTGGCTACTGATGAGTTTCATAGTTGCACAGCTTTACTTCCTCATTAAGTCTAAATGTCAGGCACTGCCGCAGATGGAAGAGCGAGAGTCATTTAGCCTAGCTTGTGACAGTAAACACAGGTACTGCCATCAACAATGAAGTGGTACAGGTGGAATGATCTCAGAGCAGCTGTCGGCTTCACTGCCAACGGAGAGCTCTTAAAACCACATCATAAACCTGGAAGTCTCTCAACTTAGTTCAAAATACTGCAAGTTGTTGACCTCAAGGTATTGTGAAGAAGTGCGCGAGTGTCATTCACTACATTTCCACTGCGGGGCAAAGACGGTACATGTGACTCAGCAGCAACAAACAGAGTTGAAATTGCAAATGCTGGGAAGTGTGCACAGGAAATGAGCAAAGGCTGGGCAGTCGCCACAAGTCAGCAGAATTAATTAACCCTTATGAATGAGTGGTGAAATGTCTGACAGCAAATATATTCAACTTTCTACTTACTTAACATTACCAATTATATTCTATTACTTATTTTTGTTATTGTTTAGTCAGCAAAATATCAGAAAACCTCCAAAAAATGGCCGTCACAATCTCCCTGTGACAAAGGTGTGTCTTCTTGCTGACTTTCTTCGTCAAACGTTCCAAAAGCCAATCATGACATATATATAGAGAGAAAAGCAGCACATCCTCGTATCTGAGAATGTGGAACCAGCAAATGTTTAGCATTTTCGTGTGATAAACTTAAGCAATTAATCAATTATTCAAAACTGATTTGTTTGTCCATCGTTTGTCGTCGTGTCAGCCAATCTAATGCAGTTTGTGTTGTTTTCAGTCGGGTTCAGAGCTGAAAGAATTAGTTCATTAATTAATTAGTTGATCGACAGAAAATATAACTGCAACAAATGATAAATCATTTTAAGCATTTTGCAAGACAAAATGCCAAACATTTCTTAGCTCCAGCTTCTTATATTTAGGATTTTCTGCTATATCTCTAGGGACTGTTTGGCAGACAAAACATGGAATGTGAAGATGTCACCTTGGACTCTGGAAAAACATTTTGCTGTATTTTCCGACATTTTATGGAGAAAAATTGACCAATTTTGAAAATAATGGTTAGTTGCAGTGCTAAACAAAAAAATAGCTTGACACAGCTGCCAAATTACCCCCGCACTGTATATGGTGTTGTGTCATTTTAAATGTTTACCTTGTATTTATAGATTTATAGTGATATTCTCTACTTATACCACTCTACTTGTGTCTTTGCACCTCAGTTATCCTGCCATCTCCGTACCATATGTAGGTATAAGTATGCAATCATGAGAAGTTCCTACATGATTTGAAGGATGACGATGACTTTGATGGCAGTGGTGAAGAGGAGCTGAGACAGTGGACAGAGATACAGGCATGGCCACAGAGGGGCATGGTGGAGACTGCAGTGAGAGCTATGTGGAGGCTCCAGTGACACCTGCTGGAAGCATGACAAGCGTGAGCGCGAGCCTCCTGTAACTGCAACATTTATCTACCTTTGATCAAAAGTAAGTCACTTTCTTTCCTCAGTCAGTTTAAACATCAGGCACGTTTCCACACCGCCCAGTGGCAGCCCTGGTGAGGTGGTGCACATGACATGAAACCGCAAGGTAAACAGGGATTACAGAGGGCTCGTAATAAAACAAGCGATTTCACAGAGTACAATTCGAGCACACAGTCCAGCACAACACACAGTTTAAATGTATAGATGATGCTGTGGCCTGCTGGACTGTGAGTAGACTGATAATGTGCAGACATGATGCAACACTGCCATCTGCTGTTTAAAAAGCAATATTAAATTAAAGGTAAATGTCACTGAATATTTACTTTCCTAGAGGTGGCTTCCACATCCAAACGCAGTTTGTTGTACATGAAGTGCATTTGCTGCAGATCCTGATTTTATGTGACAGACGTTTTACAGCTGTAATTAAAATAACTGGGGACTGTGACCTAATATAATATGCTTGGCTATGCCAGGTGGCTGTGGTACAATTACATGGGTAAACCCTGAATGACTTAGAGGCTCCATGGCTGGACAGGGGCCCCTGCAACATAACAGGGACTGTAGATATTTATGCCAGAAGCTCACATGTTTCTTTTATTGCACCAGACAATTATGAGACAATGTACTTGTGTGGCTTGCAGGTATACGATGGTGTTAAAGGTCATTATAGATTCATATTATAGATCTTGCCTTCACACGTCGCATCGACATGGTACCAAAATCTGCTTTCTGTAGTTTTTTGAACCTTTACCAACGTTACACCATTCATGTATACAACTGCAAAAATGAAAGCTCAGACCCAGACAGCAAGAAGACAAAACAGGTACTGAACAGGCTCCTCACGGGAAGATAGATACCTGTTGTAGTCCGGCAACAAAAGGGCGAAACAGGAACACGGAAATTACACACAGGGTATGCAGCTGTACAAACAGTGATGCAAAGAGTTGAATAAAACAAGGATCAGGGGCAGGTGAGCACAGGAACACAGGTGAACCTAATCAAAACTCGCGGTAAAAGAACAAAGACAGGAAGTAAATCATAACATAGAGAATAAAATAGTCCTTCAAAGTAAAACAGGAAACAGACAGTAACTAGCGGACTGTAACAATACTATATTTCAATTCATCCTTACCCTCTGCTTTGCCCTGTATTTATCTCGCTTTTACTTGATAAATTGTTGGATAATACCCTTAACTAACCTTTTTTCATTTTTAAGTGTTAGCCTTCATTTCAAGCACTTTAAACTCAACAGCTGTACAAAAACGGACCCCGCTTTTCTTTGCTGAAAAAGTGAAAATCAGACAATATTTGCTCAGAGTGAGATGTCTTCATTCAAACAGTTGGCTGGATGCACATGAAACAAAATTAAATCTTTTTTTTTTATTTTGTGGCATGACACCCTTGACATGCACGAACATATACCTCAGGGTCCGAACTGAGTGCACAAAGTAAATAAAATGTCATGAAATAATAAAAACTGGTGTATGAATACCAGAGCAATTTGATTTGGGGGAAAATTATGAGTCAAATAACCAGACCTGGATGTCTGTTATCCACCAAATTCAGATTTGACAAGTCAGAGTAATCACATTTATGCCAAAATCATATAAAAATCCATAACATCGTGTGGAATTGCTCACTGGTTTATAACATGGCCTAACACGCACAGCATAAACAGTATGGTATGTCATATTTATTGCCAAATGTCTCACAGAAATTGCAATTTAGTGGGCATTAAATTCTCTAGTGCAGAGAAGAAAATCACAAATAGCACTCATCACATCAAAATCAAACGCGCTCATAAAATAAAAACATATCATATTATAAAACAATTAAGACTCATCAGCATGACAATTCTCAGAATGCACCAATAGACTCCTGCAGATAAGAGTCATCTCGTATCTGTGGGGTAAGGAGTGGCAGACATTATGGTATTCTCTACCGTATTGTATCTCCAGTCCTCATACATGCATTCATGTTGACCAATACTCGCACTGTAATATGTCACCACACACAAGCAGATCCTCATGACATTACCGGAAGCTACAGAGGTGTCTGTGTACTTCTCTTGCATAGCCGAGAGTACAAACATGGTATGGCAAGCGTATGCAAAATGTAAGCATTACATCAGACAGATCTCCACACACACATAAAACAAAAACCTTAATGAATAAAGTTCCCATTTTTAAAACATAGAAAACAATATAATCACATGTTCCCAATACAATTACACCAAAAGTTAATATACAATAACGCTGTCATTTCCCTGCCCTAGACGGCTGATTGTACACAGGCAAAGCTTGACTCGTAAGCACCCGAATGTCAATACAGGATTTATTCGGCTGCAGGAAAACATCAAAGTAGAAACAGCCTCACTCAGTGCACACCGGTGGATCAATCGCCACACATCTGTTTCAGATAAATCAAAGGCTCTATTTTCTATCAGTTTGACACCTATACAAAACCTAAAATTACACTACCTGGCAGCTACAGTTTGCACACCGAAACCAAATACAGGTAGAACTGATTAGCAGAGCACTGATGATCGAGAATCAAAAACTGTTGCGCTGCTCATTAAACCAGCAATAAACATTAAAGAGGCAATTACAGAGTGCGCTGTCTCACCCTGAAGCAGGTGTTTGTTCTTTGCCCTCCTGTGCAGAGACATAAAATTCAGAGGCACTTTATCCTTGTGTTCATTCACTCTTCAGGCCAAATGTCCCAACTTGAAAACAAAAAAGTCTTTCGGGACTGCTGTCTCTAGCAGAGCTAACGCTAGCTAGCATCAATGTCAGTCCCAGAATCGCAGTAACTTTAACTTTGTAACTTTCTTCCCAAGCCACCATCGTTTTCACCTGCTGACTCGTGCTCTAGATCTGCACTATTATCATCTTCCTCAAGCGTTTTTGTCGTAGCTGTCTGCTGTTTCTATAAATGTGCCAGTTCACTTTCCACCAACTTCAGTTTGGTCCCTTGGTTAGCCTGCCAGTCTGAATTTGTTTTACAAATGGAACAAGCTCTAGTTCATTACTCTGCGTGTATGCAACAGTGCCCTCTTGTGGCGATGAGAGTAAACGCATGAAGTTGTGGAATTTACTTTACTTGTGTATTTCTCTTTGATGCAACTTTATACTTCTACTCAGAGACAAGTTTTACGCTGCTACATTTGTCTGACAGCTTTAGTTACTAGTTACTTTTCACATTACAATTTCCATACCCCTCCTGTCCAGTGAAGACCGTTTATCTCCAAATTTGGTGATTTTGAATTAGATTTTTGCTGATAAACTATAGGATTATTTTGTTTCTTTATTTGTTGAGACAATTATCCTGCTTCTTGAGATAAATTAATGATTAAAACAAAACAAATCAACATTGGATGAGCTGGAAAATGGACATCACAAAAGACTTTTTCTGACCTCATTAAAAGTTGACATGAAAACACATGACGATCTTACAGAATATAATGCATTTCTGTAGATTGAAGCTACACAACAGAACAGCACCACCGTAGTACCAGTAATATTAATCCAATAACATAACATATAATAGTAAAACACTGACAGGTACCATTTTTCTGCACAATGAGTAATTTGATACTTACATACTTCTACTTAATTCAGCAAGTCATAATAATGCTTCTGCCATAAATTAACATTTTCATCTGTGCAACTCAATCCCTAAGTATTAGAGGTTAAAGGGGTCATCATTGTATATAGTATGATTTTTTTTTTGTTTTGTGAATCTATTCTGTACACACGACATCTATTGCATGTCTGTCCGTCCTGGGAGAGGCGTGCAGCTTCTGTTGCACTTCCTGAGGCTTCTTCCTTATTTAAAGAGGAGTTTTGGGTCTAAAGACAGAGGGAGTACAGATTGTAAAGCCCATTGAGGCAAATTGTGATTTGTGATATTGGTCTATATAAATAAAATTGACTTGACTTGACACATTTGACACATTTCATTATGACTCCAGCACATACAGTATAATACTATGTTTTATTTTTACGTTAATCATAGCATGCTATACACAAGTAGCTCAATTTGCCTGGCATACTTAATTTACATAGTTTTTACCAGGCCAGACCAGTCAGGCCTTGCACTGTTGCTATAGTTAAATAAATAAAGCAGGTACGGTCTCACCATTTACTGTCATAGCAACAGTCATGTGATCTGTAAATAGCCATCCTGTAATACTGTAAATATCAAAGTCATGATACTGTGTTTCTTCATTATGTAAGACACATGATTGTCTAAGGGTTTCTGTAAGTCCCCCATGACATAAACACAAGTTGTCATATCCTCAATGAAATCATTTATAGAAGTCAGTAATTCATCCTCATTTTAATAAGCTACAAATGCTATATAGATATTAAAAATACCACATTCTCTAATGTTGCCCCACTCAATCATCAATCTTACAACATTAACAGTTGGATCATACTTAATATTCCAATCTGTTGCCACTCCTCCAGGTATTAAACCTTGGACTAATCCCCCAGCTCCAGGAACTGCTTTGTGTAAAGAGTTAAAGCTTACAGGATCTAGTTTTGCTGACCATGTCTCTTGAATGCTGATGTTACAGCCCCCCGAATTGCTCTTTAACCACAAAGCTCCCCAGACAGAATTTAGGTAGGGATGCTGCAGTTGCATGATCTTAGACCGCATTTAATATATTGCTTCATTAAAATGTGTCCCACATTTCATGAAACGTTTTGGAGCACAGAAGACATTGTCAATATGATGCAGTCCTTCCCAAGTGTTACAAATTAATATGGTAATGATATTGTAATGGAACCCTAATGACATTTTAATTATTCCATTCCATGTTGTTTCTGATAGCATGAGAGGCGCATCGTGGCATGAAAAGAGGCACTTGCTAGCCTGCTTACAAACTGCATCTTCTCCTTCAGGTGAACAGAGTTCACGTATTCTCCTTTGGAAAATCTTACTCGGTGCCTCAATCTGAAAAGGTCAGCAAAGATGAAAAGGTCAGGAGTGATCGACCTGCCTCCGCCCCGCTGAGAGCAACACTGATGATGATATCACAGATGACTGACAAAATTTTGTTGTGTGTGTGTGTGTGTGTGCGCGCTTTGAGAGGGTGGGATTTGAGCGGCAGGTGTTTCGCCGCATCAGCACCAGCGTCATTGAGTCATTTTCCTGTGTATGAGATTAGTCGGTTCGATGACACAAATCTGAAAGGTCTTCTGACTCATATTTTCTGTTTGAACCTACACTACCAAGACACTGCTTCAGACTGGTTTACCCCCTCCCCTCTCAGAGACCATGTACTGTGGCCTTTCTGCCACATGATGGTGTTACTGCGCCAGCTTTGGGAGTCAGGACCGGTTAAGTAAGATGGAAAATGTACCTAATGTAGAAGGGGGGGGGGCATTGTTATTGTGATTCAGCTCCTCACCACAGGAGTGAGACCTCTCAGAAGCACTCTGGATATTTTTCAGGATGGAAAAGCAACAACAGCTGAAAAGCCTTTGGGTATATGAATTTGATTTAGTGGCTGAAGTCTCAAATGAGACTGAAGATGGGGGGGGGCGGCGGAGCAGAAAAACATCCATATACAGCAGTTCACAGAGAGTAGTACAGTATATTAGCCTACATGTTCAAGGGCAACCTGAAGGCCTGTTTATTGTTTTACAGCACCCACACACACACACACAGCTCTTGGCTTATCTTCTCTTTCCTCTGACTTGGAAACCACAAGCCCTGTCCAACTCAGGTATGCAAATGGTTGAGCTTTGCACCAGAGTTTTTACAGTATATAAATAATCAACCTCACTAAAGCTGACATGTGCAGAGTTGTAAAAAGACAAGATAACGTGGTGTTCATGCTCCTGCAAATTGCCAGTGAAACCAAGTATAGTTGGTGTCCAGTTTTTTTCTGCTATACGTTTTCTACATTGTTATGATGTCATTATGTAATTTCTCTCACAACAAGTATCTAACCTTGCACAGCGGTTTGGTTTTACTTTGGTTTTACTTGCTATGGGTACTGAGAAATCTGGTTTGACTTTAGTCATTAGTCTCTTTGTTCTACCTCACGCACTTTTTGTCACTCAAGCAATGTCATTCATTCCCTAACCAGAACCACTACACACCGTAATACAATATACTACATGCCTTAACCTTGAGACCCACCAAAACCAAGTCAAAACCCTAATCGTTTACAGTTTGAGAACCAGTTTGTTGTTACCAAGTGAGTGTGAAGAGATGAATAAACGAAGAAGAAGTTGAAGGATGAAAAGATGTAGAAAGGTTTGCTTCTTCTGTGCAGACGGATTCCCAACAGCACTGAGTTTATCAGGCAAGACGGAAAAAAAAAAAACATTGGATATCAAAGCTATTTGGTTTCTGGTAGCACTCAGATGAAAAGGAAAGGATCAATGCTAATTATGTTGAGGAAGGAGAATATGCAAACAGTAATCTTAGATAGATGAGTGATGAAGCGGAGGCATGCTCTTGGGAGAACATGAGCACTTTCTATATGACTGAGGCCTGAAATACTCTATAGTACTAATTCAGTGTGTAGGATGGTGTCCGATGCTGTGCCAGTCTGAGGGTCAAGTGGCGTGTCACCCTCAGGGGGGAGTTGTACCCTCCATCGAACCGGTGTCACCAGGTCTGTGTTGTCTATGATCCCGGCTGCAGTACAAGAATCTGACACTGGTGGGCGCACTGCAGCCTCCAATGCATACTGCTCCCATCAGGGTCTGCATCAGTCAGTCAAGTCAGCCAGCGCGAGCAAGGTACAACCCGGAAATCACACCACATTGCCTTCAAAATAAATTACCCAACGATTACAGTAACCATTAAAAAAAGTATTGTGTGGGGAATACAGTCACTGTACTTAATATGAGTGCCCATTAAAATGTCTAAACCTGAACATACTTAAGGATTTACATAAGGACATAGATATATGTAAATATTTTTGATAGTTAAGAAGAAAAATAAAATCAATTTAAGTAGAAGATTATGCAATAATGATTTACAAAAATATAAAAGTTCTGATACAAGTTCAGTACGCAAAAAATAGCCCCAAATATAACACACTTTCCATTTGTTGCCATTTATTTATTATTATTTTATTAACTGCCTGACAGCTGCAGCTACTTAACTAACTGAACTCCAGTTTTACTTTGTATACATTTCTGTACTGCGTGACGTGACCAGGCAAGCATCTTAATTTGAAAAAATGTGACCGGATATTAAATTTCCACCCTCTCTGCTCTGGTCTGGTCTGCGTGGATACCGGCCGTCCAGCACAGAGCGGTCTGCCGTACACAGAGATCCCAGCGCTCACAGTTCCTGTTTCCGCCGCAGCCTTTCTGCTCGATTTCCTGGAGCAAACACAAATCTCGGCTGCCGCTGCGTCAGACCCAGCCTCCGCAGCCCCGCTCGGATGCCGCTGGAAGCCGGTGTATCATGTCAAGGTAGGCGAGGGTAACCCTGCTGCCCGGCGGAGATTCAGGAGCCGATGTCCCGGCCTGTTGACTGCGTCGCTGCTGAGATCACGGTGACCACATAGCGGTCACGGTAGGTAGGAATGTCTGGTCCCGTTACACCAGCGCCATTGCCAGGATGTTGTCGCTCTTCCTCGGCGGGCTGTTCCGCTCACACGCAACGTATGTTACATCCACAAACCGCCCCGCAGCTCACCCTTTTTTTTTTTTTTCTCTCTCTTTTCTCTGCGCTTGCTCGCGTTGGCAGGCGGGCACGTCCAAAGCAATTCACAGGCTGTCCGCGCAGCGAGCGCGGCAGTTAGCCCGAAACCCCCTTTTAAGACCGCAGCATCACCTGCGGGCTGAGCCGTGCGAATGAATGGCAGTTTTAAAGCGGTTTGACTTGGCAGCCTCGTTAACGGCTAACGGCGTCAACGGAGCTAAAAGCGTGTAGCCCGTTAAGCTAGCCGCCTGACTGTGTGTGTGTGTGTGTGTGTGTGTGTGTGTGCGCGTTTGTTTTCGGTTTGGCGTGGGGCACAACGTGGGTCCTCCCCGTCAAATGAGTGACATGCGTTTGACCTCCACACACACAGACAGACACACACAGCGTGTAAATAAAGACACATGCCACGGAGAGCGGTGTTTGACAGCGTCTTTCCCGTCACTGTGGCTGTGAGTGTGGCGGGCAGACAAACGGCGGCTGCCTTGCGTTTCAGCCTCGAGTACTAGTCGCCACAGCCAAGCGTGCGTTTGTTTTCGGCACCCGGAGGCGCGGTTAACGCGCAATAAGGCCTTCTGATAGCGTGGCTGTGAAATACAGCGGCTCCGCTCAGCCCCCTGCTGCGTCCCGTCACGACCAGCAGGGCGAGTTCAGCCTCACGTCCACCCTCCTCACGCGCAACTTTTAATATTTTTTTAAATCTTTATTTTTTTTTTTTTTTTTTTTTTTTTTACAAAGATGACGGATAGTGTAGATGGCAGCACCTGCGTTGACAGGAAGTACATGTGGTCCTGTGTTCAGTGTGGCTCATCTGATGGGAGTCTGGCAGACGCACCCTTTAACAGGAGGCATGTGCCTTCATTGCCATGTACAAGTGCCACCATATCACAAGCACCAAAGTGGCCTGTGATGCATGTACAGCTCACGTTGCAAACTCTCAGTATATGAATGGGCGCAACGTGGCCGTGATCTCAGATCTGAAGCCGACCTGAAAGCTGTTCCAAGGGACAGTGTAGGCCGACTGCAAGGTTTTTAGAACGCTGTCTTATAGGTGCAATGACTTTTTGCTTGCGTGAAATCGATTTGTGGTCTGGGTGACGTGCGGACATGTCTGCCGCCGATGCGTGACGTATCCTCCTGAGAACCGAGGAACAAAAGTGTCTTCCATTTTTAACTTTTTTTTAATTTTTCTCCGCATGAAAACAATGTTCCTCCTCGTTCCACCCAAACACATGAGATGTCATTGGAAGTGCCAGGGTGTCCTCTACTTTGCACACCAGGACTTACTTAGTAGGGTAGCTCAAATGAGTCAAAAGATATATATATATAGACCAAAAACCAATGTCCACTACAGAGGACGCAAATGAATAGGCTGGGTCTCAGGAGGATATTTCATCTCTGAGAAGCACACTGTGATTTTTCTTTATTTGACAGCATATTTTCCCGGCAATAAGTTATTAGCTCAGAGTGTTGTACAGTGCCACAATCATCCCCAAGTTTCGATCCGTTTGCAGCCGATAGCCACTGTGTGCTCATTTGAATTGTAGTTGCTGACGAGGGAGAAATTCAACACCCGTGGACAACTAATGCATCATTAATGTTATCTAATAAAGTCAGCCTTGGTAACTGGAAACAGATTGATTGAGTTAGTAGCCCTAACCCATTCATGAATAAGTAAGCAGCCATATATATTTCTGAGACGGCAGTCTAAGCCATGGCATGGGAACGCTGTCTTGGATTCCAGTGGCTAGAAATGTGTTGCTTCAGATAGACACCTATTTGAATTTTTGTGCCTTTTTTAGCTTTAAACTGTCAGGGGCCAATTATTTTACATAAAGCAAAGTGACTCATGCTTTGTCAACAAATTGCTGTGATCTAGGCATTGCCATTTTTGGAATGAACAGGCATAGCCATGGGTGGAGCCATTTATATCAGCCAAGTGCAGATAATTAAATTAGAGCAGTTCATTCCAGGCTGTGTAATTTTTGATGAAGCACTTCAATTAAATAGTAGTGATAACACTCAAACTCACCCTTGAAATTTATTTGGCAGGTTTGAAGTTTTTTGCAGGATGCCTCCCAGATTGTGTTTTTCTGCTTGTTGAGTTGGTTGCATTTGCCACTATGTCGCCACTGTAACGCACGATACTGCATCAGTAATACAGGAGAATTTGCTTTCTAGAGAAGTAACCCTCCTCTCACTTCAGCTCTTTCCCCTTCCTTCATCTCCCTCCCTCTCCCTCTGCCCTTTGTGCTTCCACCTTCCATGCCTCACGCCACTGTCTGTCTTCATTTTTGACTAATGAGTTCATTAAACATATTATTGTTGGTCTGCCAAAGAGGTTAGGTGCGGTGAGCAAAAATGGGCGGGGACTCGTTTTATCTGTGTTTAACATTGTGCATATTTGTCACGTGGTAAGCTCCATTTCTGGATTTGGTTTAGTGCAGCAAGCCACTGCCAAGTCGAGTTTTATTTAAAATAGCAGTTGGATTTGTTTTTATCTAAATTCTGTATGCAATGCCGGCTTGTGCCTCTTTGCATGAAAAGCCATTCTAATTTCAAGCATCACAGTGTTTTGGCGCACTGTACAGTGTGTGTATAATGCTTGATATTGGCTTCAGTGTGCTGTTTATACATCCCCTTTTTGCACACTGTTGTCCCAGATATATGCTTCTTTTTTTGAAAACGTCAGATGGATGAGAAGAAAAGGCTGAATAGTGTTATGGAGGAAACAAACAACACATTTTGAAGACATGTTCCCAGTTTGGGGGCCTCATGCTACAAACACAAAGAACATTGAAGTAAAGAGGCTATGCAAGACACTGCAGTGCTTGTAGCAAGCTGCAGTAACAATGCTAGCAAAAGAGGAAGGCTCATCTGGAAGCATTGTTTTGTTGGTATTGTTAATCTCTGTGCAGGGTATTTTTGCTCACCCAGTTCTCGACAATGTAGTGTAAATGGAGCAGAAGCCATTGAAAAGAAGCTTTTGCCTATATTGTTCCTGCTTTGAGGAAAGGAAAGACTTAAATTATTGCATATGGATACATGGGCACACACCTAATTTTGAGTCTTATTATTAAAGACTTGGTCTGTCAAGACTAGAAAGATAAAGAATAGCTGGTTCATGCATATGGTTCAGAGAGCAATCACTGTATGTCCAGTGTTGGCATTTGGCTGGCACTTTTCATGTGGGACTGGTGTTTAATGTTAGTTTTCTGTCTCTATCCTCTGGGCTTTTGAGGACACCAGTAAAGGCATGAGGAAATAAAGATGTTAATGATGTCATCTTAGTGTTGTCTTCTTTTGCATTAGAGTAGTGACTGTAGAGCTAACCAACTGCATGCCATGTGCAGGAAACATACCTGTAGTCCCTAGTTTCTAATAAGCTCACTGAATGCAGCCTTTCTAAAGGGCAAAATCTGTAGGAAAAAAGCCTTTCTGCCATCACTCTTCTCTTGCTCTCATCCTACAGGAGGGCCATTATTATCTGTATTGTAAGACAGAGTGTCTGTCTAGTGATTGTGCGAGCCAATCACAGGGCGAGTTTGGGGCAGGTTTCCATGGCGAAATGCAGGCCGGGCCGTGAGGCTGCTGAAGCTCAGCTTGAGTAGCCTAGCCTGATCCAGGCTGATAGCATTCTCCAGCAGCAGAAAAAGAAAAGGCCCCAGCAGGCCTGCCCTGCTGTCTGCCTGTCTAAATGTATCGCTGCTTGTCTACCTGTCTTACTCAGCTGAATGTCTAAAGACAGGGTGGAAGAAGGGGAGTTCTGAATAGGAATTCAGTCAGACAGGCACAATAGGAGCTTGGCCTGATAGCTATGTGGCATCAGACTGGATTTGTGTTGGGTCTGGATCTAGATCACATAATGCCTTAGTCACAACTGTCTTGGGTGGGTTTGGAGGATGTGGGAATGTGTGTTGGATCTGGATTGAGGGGTAAACCAGTGAGAGATCCTGACCTGGACTCCCCTTCAAAGAATGTGCTGCCCCAGCTCTGTTTGGCCCTGCAGGGAGGCTGCCCAGCCTGCAGTGCACTCACATCAGAAAGGATGTGTATTTGTGTGTGTGCATGCACATTCACTTATGTGTGCTTTCTTTTGCTGTATCTTAGGGAGTTATTGCTGCTGCAGCCTGAGAAGGGAAGTGGGTCTTACGACATTTCATCTCGGCTCATTGGAGCCATCCAGAAATGGGCACACATCCATTCACATGCAGCACTTAAAGTTTCTCCTTTCCCTTTGTGCCAAGCACCTAAGAAGAGCACCACACTTTGAAGCCAATTTGACATAGTGGCGAAGTTATGTAATTACAACTTCCTGGTTCCGTCATGTGATGCACGCTGGCCGCAAGAGACTTGTCCCCATAGACTTGCTTTGTGAAAGAGACGTAAATCAGCGGATGCTTTTATTTTGAGGTGCAACAACTAGCCAGTATGAACACTTAACTGTACCTTATTGAAATCCTTATGTCCTAAAAGTTGTAAAATGCATAAATAACTGAATCCAGAGTTATAGTGTGACTGCCATTCATGTTAGTGAGCCTGAGACTGAGCGGTTGGAAGGCGCAGCTAAAGGAAGCACTAGTGTGCTTGCTCTATGGGGCGTACATTACATACGTACGTAATTTTATACCCAGGAAGTCATACTTTTTGGCTTCATGTGCCACTAAGCAACTTTTATAGGAATGAGCGGGGCTGCACGTCCGACACTGCATCCAATTCTCTTTATACATCCATGCTTTTTTTTCTCCTTTTCTGTAGGTAGCACTTTACTGCCCCTTATTGCACAGCCTGTGTGCCTTTGAATTAATCTGTGTCTATGTATATGCTATATATGCATCTATATATGTATGTGTGTATTTATTCTAGTTTCTTACCGGTTCACAGATATTCTGTGAATGCTTAGCACCAGGACAAGAAGAATGCACTGAAGTTTGTGGTGCCTCCTCTGCACGAGGAACTGAATTCACATGGGTATGACACACAGAGAATTTTTAGCTCATCAGAAGTTGCTGAGGGACTCACTGGGGAACACAAACAGCCTCCCTTCTCCCTGCCAACCACCCACCTACCCACAAAATCCCCTGATGCTCCGTGCCTATGACCCATCAAACAGCCTTGTCAGCCTCTCTGAGTCCACAGCTCAGCCTAGGATCAGAGCAGGCATGTTGGGCTGGAGGGATTCAGGGATACTGCTAAAAATTCTTAGCTGTCTGTCTGAGTCTTATGCACCCCACAGAGTCTTACTAAAAACAGGTTCTAAACCTACTACAGTCTCTAAAAGGCTCTTTCTAGCGCAGGAGCCTCCTCAAAGTACAAATCCACACTTGTGGCATCTTCGGATGGATGGGACAGAGATTTGGAGTGCAGAGGAGGCAGATGGGTACGGAGGGGAAATTAGGAGAGAAGAGAGAGGTAGTAATTGGGACAGCTGCGCAGCTTGAGGCGTAAGCAGTCAGATCACCCACCTCACTCTCACCCCTCCATCCCCCCATTCTCCCCACCCAAAAAAATAAAAAATAGTGCCAGAGAGCCAGATGCTGACCATTAGATCACAGTGACAATAGCCCAAATTTATTTTTCAGCCAGAACACAGAATGCACAAGCCCACAAAGACACACACACACACACACACATGGGAATAGAAAAGAACAAGACTATGAGCTCATCTGACAGAATGGGTGCATTTCCCACACTTGGGCAGAAAGGTTGTGTGACAGGCCTGCCTCTGTACGGGGGTTTGTGGATATTATTCTGTTTTCAAAAAGAAGCCCAAATTCCCAGCAGCCAATCCACCTCTACCCACACACGAGGGCGATTGAATGGCCTCCATTTAGCCAGTTGTATCTGATCCAGTACTGGCCAGTATTGGGTGGCCTGTGTGTGACCTCCACACAGGTCCAGAGAGGGTTGAAACCCCAAGCCCCTGCAAAGTGGGACCTTGACTACGATGAAAGGCCTGCATTATTTTTCTTGTGGACTGGGCGCTATTTATGTCACTGGTGCCAGTACTGATTCCTGGAGGGTTTGTTTGCAATGGTGGGGGGAGTGTTTGTGGATTTTTGCTTTTACACTATTGATCCCCAAGGGGGTAAAGTCATGTCTGTGACCTCCATTGAGAGGTCAGCATGTAGGGTCAGCTGCCCTGTGTCATCCTCTTAGCTGGAAGGGATTCTGTGTTTTGCTTAGCACTAAGCCCTCCAATGCCTGTGCCAAGTTCACAGGAGGTGAGATGGTTAATGTGCATGTGTCCATCTCTGTATCTATCAAAGAGTTCATTGTAAGTGTGTGTGGCATGTGCAGTGTGTGTTACAGATGGCTGGTGGTGTAGGGCAGCGGCTGAAAGGATTGTGTAGGATCGTAGAGAATTAGCCTGATTGGATTTCCGTTGCAGGAGTCCTATCACCTGGCCCAGCATGGCACTCTGGAAGACAGCAGGGTAGCAATCAGACAGCAGTCACACTGAATGTACAGCAAAATCTGCATTCACGCACAGCAGTCACACAGTAAATATTCACAGTACAGAATATAAAGAAAACCTCCTGATAGTCGTCAAGTACATTTTATATAGCCAAGTATCACAAATCACACATTTGCCTCAAGGGGCTTTACAATCTGTACAGCATAGAAAACGTTCTATCCTTAGACCCTGGACACATATAAGGAAAAAATCCCTCAAACAACCTTTACGGGGAAAATACTGGACGTAACCTCAGAAACATAGTAAAATTACAGCATGGACAATGAGGTTGAAAATTACAGATAATTTCATTCAACATATATGAAAAATACGGTCGAAAAAATAGGAAAAACACTTCCAGGTGCCGCCAACAGATAGGCCCTGAGCCACACAACCTGCTCTCCACCATGGAGACCTGGAAAGAGGACAGACTACACAATCACACAAGAGGCAAAGCTCGAGCACACCATTCCCACAGATATGAGCTAAGAAACCAACACACAGAGGGAGAGAGAGATAAAAGAACCATATGCACAGAAGGGAGAGAGAGCGAGAGACAATAGGAGAGGCTGAGTCACCTGGAGGAAGAACATCCAGATCCAAGACATCTGGAATAACGCGCCGACAGCCTGGGGACAGAGAGTGGTCCCAGGACGGCTGATGGTCAGAGAGGACAAGGAGAAGAGAGAGCGGGACACACAGCCAAACAGAGGGTTAGAGAGATGCGGTGGGTTTTCAGGAAGTTTAAAGTATTGTCAGCAGAACAAACATGGACTGTACGTTCTAGGCTCAACAGATTAATTGAGACTTAGACAGACCCACTGGATGAGGATAATTATAGCAGGTACAAGGCCAGAAGTAATCAAAGAATAAGCAACTAACTGAATGTTGAGTTTTAAGTTTGGATTTAAAGGCCTCAACAGAGTCAGAGATCAGACATGTATGAAGGGGCATGCTAATTTAGAATTTTGTAACTCATCAGAAGCACCTAAAAGTCTGATCTGACATGATCAAAACAATTAGGTATCAAGTGGTGTACACTTGATACCTAATTGTTAACACTTTTCCAAATCTTTGATTCAGTTCTTTTTAAGAGGTGTTAAAAATATCCCCTTTTTATAGAAAAATCCATCAGTTAAAACCATTAGGAATTAATGGTAGTGGTTAGTTTCTGGAACCATTTAATTGCTTGATGGTATTTTTCATATTCCCTTCCAAACTGACTAAATGTAGAGGGTGTAGAGGCCACACTTTCCACTTTTTTGACAACCCTGTAACCCAATGTAAATTTACGGTTTTCATATCCACTCCTCGCAGTCAAACAAAAACATTTTATTTTTGAATGATGATCAATGATTACACTGGCAGCAATCCACTGTTAACCAGGCTGTGATGCTAATTTATCTAATAGGCAGTCTCAAAAGAACAGAGTGCAATGCAGCAGCAACACATTGTGTTCTCGCAAAAGTGCACAATGCTCTTGACTAAATAAAAGCTCTGATATGCTTACTGTCTTCTTTCCCTAGATATAGGTCTACAACCCATAGTGGAATAAAACAGCTTGTTCCATTGAGCTTGTCAGGTCTTTTCTCAGGGGGTTGTTGAAAAGCACTCTGGGAAATATAGGAAATCACTAACAGAAGTCAAATTAGAAGAGGAAAGCTGAAAGAAAGTGGCTACAACAAAACAGTAATTATAACAATCACAGAATAACTCTTGGAATGCATTGTTCATCACATATTGATGACAAACAGTGTAAGAGTATCTGAGGGTGGATTATTCTTTTTAGTTCTTTTCTCACCATCAGCAAAGGTTCAAGGTGGTATTTTACAAAGAGACACTAGAATTTCAACCAGATAATTGTAAATGGTCTGTTAATTTATTATCATCAACATACGTGATCACTAAACCTTTTGGGTTTTGTGTTACAGATTCAGTCAATTTTATCATGATGTATCATGATTTTTTGTATACTATCAGCTTTGAGATACACTTAAATGTATACAGCAGTACTTTGACGAGGACAATTCTGGTGTTTCTAATTTTGCCCATTGAGTGCACGTCCCCCCAAATGGGCAGAATATGTGCATGTTCACTGTACAAACAGAGGGATCAAAGAAATGTTAAAGAGCGGATTACACCGTGATCCTCGCAGTGATTTGACATTAATTCATACCTGTGCAATTTGCTCAACCAAAGACAGAGGCGAGTACCACAGAGCTAGATCTGCGAAAATGTGAACACAACATCACATCAGCATTATTTTTTGAATATTCTGCAGTTGCAGTGCGTCGAAGAATAGGTTTAAGGTCATATTAACTTAATAGATGTGACTTGAAACATTTCCAGGAGCTTCCAGTTTGATGATTGTGGGAATATCTCCCAACGGACCTCTCAGTGATGTCCAACCTCCTGTTACTTAATGGTATTTCTGGGCATTAAGGAGATCTGTGTGCCAGAAAAGTCTCATCCCCAATGTTTCAGTTATCGATCGAGTTATAAAATGAATTCATAATTCCCATGTTGCAGGCTTTGCATTATAGATATTGCATTCTGCAATGCCAATATGAATTTTCAGCCCTTGTACAGTGCAGACGGCAGGTGTTTGTAGGTTGCAGGGGCACTTTATATAAGTAATATACATATCTTGTGAAAAGTGTTACTCTCAAGACAACACAGACCTCATTGGCTGCCAGGGGTTTTTCATCAAAAAAAAGGGCAAATTGATTTTTCAGTTCCACATCACTTATTAAAAAAATAATTGCAGTAGTGAAAAAGGCTGTGCATTCTTGTTTTAACAGCAACCATAATTTTGAGGGAACATTGAGATGTGCAGCTGCCTGAAAGCTGTGTGCAAGTTTGACTCATTATGCTTGTCGCATGTCCTCCCCTGGTCTCTGCCATCTTTCCTGTAATGTCACACCTTGCAGAACAATAGCTTCACAAATAGTGTCTAAGAAACAGACATCTCTCTGTGTTGTACTGTATTTGGTTTTGAGTGCAACGTGGAACTCTGCAATACCAGAGTGTAGTACACTCCCTATTACAGTGGTTCAATTTAAACCTTCTGTTTACAGGGTATACGCTCTCTCAGCATAGAGCTAGTGACTGATAAAGTTGAGTGTTCTATGGTGTCTCTGAAGGATCAGTCAGACATAGTGTATCTGTAGTTTAGCTGGTTGCATGTGGGGAGGAGTGTGATTTTACCAGCATGACACCAGCCTCAACATTTTGTGAGTTTGAGGGGCAGGAGGATAGTGTGATCTTTTATCATTTGGGGATTTGGGAAGTACAATTGCTGCTTCTCTTTGATGCTTCCTGAGGCTTTTTCAACCCCAGAAAGGGGATGAGAACAAAGCACCCTATAATAGTTAATGTTTCTTTTCCGCCCTCCCTTCCCGTTTGTCTTTGTATTCTGGTCCTTTCTTGCCATTTCTTAATTTAATTGCATAATTTAAACATAGCATCTTGCTCTTCTAGTTTGGCAGGGCAAGACTGTGAGTCCTGCAGGACCTCATTGTCCAAACATTACACCAGTGTTTAGCTCCCAGTCCGAGTTATAGGTCACTTTTGCATTACCACATCAGCACTAGGGTTGGGGTTTGATAGCATTTTATTGAATCCAAATCCAGCATCAACTCTGAATCCTTTCGAATGTCATATCTCATTAAGTTTAGCTTTCAACATTTGCTGAAAGGTATAAATATCTACAACTCAAATACTCAGTTTTGATCTGTGATTGTCTGTTGTTGGGCATGTTGCAGCACTTTTCTATTATGCCTCCTGCTGCCTCTACAAGCTTGTTGCCCCCCACCTCCTTCAGCATTTGGGAGAGTGGCAGCACTGCCATTCACCTATGGCAAAGCCCATAGCAACCCAGCATGAGATGATTTGCTTCTGACATGCCTGTCATGTAGCCGCGGGGGTGTTGCATCAGATGGTGTCACCTCTTCTCCTTCCTCTCTTTTCATGTTGCCGTGGTACCACCCTACACCACAACCCCACTACTCCTCATTCCCAGTGCTATCAATGCAGAGGGGACTTTAAAGGGCCCAATTGGCAGACCCATTCCTGAGTTTTAGCTGTGGTCTGGGAGAGCAATAACAACATGCCAGTCAGATATAAGAGCCCCTAATAGGACTCAATGAGATGACACAGCCGTCCAAGGCCTATTATGCTGTTGGAGCTGTGGGACAGACGAGGAGAGGAGAGAAGAGAGCAAGTGCAAGTGACTGACCACATACCAAAAAATAAGAAATATTCCTCATGGAAACAGCAGGAATGTGTTACAGATAGACACGGTGGAGGTATGAGCTAGGGGATGTATACTGTCTGTCTGCCGGTGACCCAGAGCTAATTTTGACGAGGATCAAGGAGACACTTGTGTGATGCCAGCCGTACTACCAGGTTTTCAAATTTGCATCTGTAAAATAGCTGTGTGACAAGCCGCTCCAGAAGGCAAAAACAGCCCCCCCCCGACCTGGTTTTTTACTTTTCTTTGGTCTTGTGACAAGGCAAAGAATTGAAGTTGGCACGTCATCTTGGTGAGGAGATTTAAACATCGGCGAGGGCTTTGCCTCCTCACTTTGATTTGTGGAGTAAATGAAGGTTTATTATAGATGAATCCAGTGTTATTGTTGTCCTGCAACTCTTTATGATTAAACAAAAACTAAAACAGTTCAACCACCTTGTGCTGTCTGTCACATTAGATGAATGAGGCGAGGCACAACCCTATACGGTATACCCACTCATCATTATTCCACACTCGGCATACAGAACACATTATTGAGAGTCATAGTGGCACCCTATAGTCGCTGCAGAATAACGTACCCTGGCTGCATTTAAGAGCTAATTACATGTTCTTTACTGAAGTACTTGTCCCAGTAAGTGGGGAAGTCTTTACAGCATGGAGAGAGTCGAGCCTGTCCAAGGTCAAGCTGCGAGGGTCAGGCTTTATCTGTAAGTTTACACTCCTATTTGAAAGCTGACCCAGCCACTCGGTTGAAATAACAAAACGCCTTCCGCACTCTTTTTCCTCTTTTTCATCCATAGCGGCATCAGCTGCCTCACTCGGGCTTGACTCTCCTCTGGCAATCGGCGCCCTAATTGAGGCACTCTTGAGCCATGTTTATCACCGTGGCAACGTTGCCCCGCAGATAATCATTGTCTTGTGGATTAGCATAACAACAGAGGAGAGGCTTTGCTTTAATTCCACTAACACTGGACCAAGCTCCTTTGTGATGGCTCGCCTGCCGGGCTTGTCTTAACTGGGATTAGAAGCATGGGTTGCTAGCGCCCACCAGGCCCCCCCATTGCGCTCATGCCCCTGCCTTCGTACTTGACTGAACCCTCTTCGTGCCCTTGGATGTTTTCTTACAGTCAAAACCAGAAAATCACAATTTTCACAATATTTTGTATTATGAACGCTACCTGAATGTTAAACTTTAGCACGCTGTTTCAGAATTTTACTTGAAAAGAGAAGCTCACAATTACCTACTTATATCCCATTAACTGAAAGCCAACATAAGAGTTACCTCCTAGGTTCCTGGCCTCCTCCTCTCCTTTTTATAACTAATCAAAAGCCGAAACATCTGCTAACTTTGTCCAAACAACTTGTACAGCATGCTGTATACCAACTACTTTTACTGTTGGTCTCCAAATTCATTATCTACCTGATCGTTTCCTTTACCAGAGGTTAGTGCATGCATGAAGCCTCCCGCCATTCTGAAGTAAATTGTGTGTGCAATCCCAGAGTTCTGTATGCTTCAAACAAACTTAGTCATTCAAAGTGTCATCCTAACATGTCTTATGTCAAAAGTGTTTATACCTGTTCTGAATGGTCACAGTCAAAGGCGTGACGAAAAGCTTGCTGTCATAGAAAGGGATGTGACGCGGTGAGTTGTTCAAATTGAGGCAATGGCGCACACTGTCAGACAGTCTTTCTTCGAAGGCATTCATGGTGTTGCACTGGGTTGTATACACGCGAAGTGACAGAAATAGTTGTGTGACAAATGGGGGGGGGGGGGGGGCGACGTGTAGAGATAAGTTGTCTCATATCCCCACACCTGACCACTTGCTGCTGAAGTGGGCATGTTATTTTGATCGCCAGTTTGGAAAGTTGCAAAAATTGCGGGATGCAGTCCACTTACTTCAGACTTTGGAGAGGTATGGTGGAGGGGATATCAAACGCTGTTCGATGAGCCGACAAACACTTTGTTTAAAGCATACCGATGCTTTAATCTTTGTTGGTATGATGTTGACCCAGCGGCCGTCTGACCATAAGTACGGAAACAGAGGCATCGAATTTTGCAAAAACTCCACCGGTGGGAATTTATTTACCTTTAGGAGATCAAACCTTTATAAAACCGCAGCATTCACAAGCAATGGTGTGTTCAAGATTACTCCTACGCTGTGTAACCACCATAATCACCCGACTACTACCTACGGATTGCCTTTCATAGCCCCCCCAGCCCTGATTGAATACGCCAGGTTTGTGTCTTTTCATTCAATTGACCAAATGTAATAAGTTCACTGTGTCTGTAGGCTGCGCCAATACGGCAGTTTTCAAGTTTTCACTAACCATAATGGAGCTCAAGAGGGCATCCGTTACAGTTGGAAATCATAAACTATTAGACACCCAAATGTAACCCAGATAATTTGAAAAATAATCCAGATTGTTAATTAAAATCATGACACATTGAACTGGCATGCAGAACTGCTTGGCTAGCTTTTATGAAAAGCGAGTCACAGTTGATAACAAGTGGGTTTGGTTGGCGGCATGTGCAGGGAGAGGAGGCAGGCGTGTAGCAGGAGCATGCCATGCTGTCCTCTCCTGATCTGTCGGTGCAGTAGGGAGAGAGAGACTGAGTGTAACCAGTTGTCTGTTGTCTGCTAGCAGAGGGGAGCTGAAGAGCATAGAGGCGGAGGAGGGAAGGGGCGAAGAACAGTGTAGGGTGGAGTGGGGTCAGCCGCTGACCCCGTAAACACATGCGATTAAGAGGAATAATAAAAAGGGGTCTTGGCAGTGCTTCACTAACATGCATGGTAATTTAGAGATGCTTCTAAAAGAAATGTCAGTGATGTGGGCAGATATAATGGTGTGTGAGATGTACGCATCAACAATCTCCATGGAGGATTCATGTGGTAAAGAATCCTCGGCTTCTCAAGCAAACAAGTGGTGAGGCGTGAAAAAGGAATTTCAGGCCCCCTCAAGAAGTTGACCACACCATTGTAAGGGAGCTCCTTTTGAAAGATTAGCAGAGTCTATATGCTTTTGCCACAGACTGACGTTCACACACTGACATTATCTGTGTGTTTTCCTTTGTCGGGCTTCTTTCCAGGCTAATTTGCTGTGTTTAATGCTACCAACCCACCAGCCATCAGCGTTTATTTCTGTTGAACTTGCAGTGTCGGTCCTTGGAAAGGCCATGGCCACATAACATAGCCAGTAGCTCGGGATAGCATTTCTCATATTTAGTCTGATATACTGTTGCGGACACTTGTGATGATTCTGTAACCCATGTTTGAATCCAGTTTTTCAAACAAAACAACAATGTAGAATCTGAATAAGTAACGGCACTGTGTGCTACTTGTATTCACCTCCGGTGCAGCGCCGTTTACCAGTGGGCAAGTGGTGGGGGAGGGCGAGCGGTGTGAGGCAGGCTGCTGGAGCAGGTGACATCTGTGACCCAGCACAACGGCGGTGGATGCGGGACACATGCTCCTTCCTCAAAAGCTACTGGCACCATTTCTGCCTCATTGGGTTCCTGCCCACATGCACGACCTCAAACACGCACACACACACATTTGAAATGCTTCATCTGAATGAATCCACTGTACATGAGGTTATCTTGAAACTACCATGATTCAACATACCTTTAGGATATAGAGGCTACAAAAACAAATTCCTCCTGCATAGTCTTTTTGTCTATTACAGTGACTAGAGAGAGATTCCCTTTTTTCTCTCACTTTGGACAGCTGACCTACACTCTACAAACGGCTAACAGCTACTTTGTGAACATGACAGACTGCCAAACATCAGGATCATCGGCTTACAGAAAATAACCTCCCGATATGTACAGCTAAGTGCTGATACTAGGTCAGATTTTCTACTTCACACAAAAATCTAATGGAAAATCCATCTCCGGAATGGCCGCTGCTCTGCGCTCACACACACAGACTACATACTGTACATACACATGTGCTTGTGCGTGCCTAAACTGGAACTTGGTCCAGCTTCATAAAATGGAAATCAAGTGATGGATCTTGCTTTCTGAGATATTAACTCATCATATTTATCAAGCCATCCGCTCTCACGCACCATATTGCCCTTCCCTTCCCCCCTCCGTGGAGGGAGTGCATTTCCCCTCCTGGTTTCTCGTTGCATTCTGATAAAGCAGACTCGCCCTCTGATGTTTCTTATCTCCTCTCATCTCCTGCAGTAAAGACGGCCTGTGTTTGCTTTTTTTTGCTTTTTCTTACCGCTCTTAGTTGACGCCCAGTGCCCAGTATTGCGTGCTATAGATCACAATTGTCAGAATAACTTAATGGTGTGCTGACCTGCCTCCTGACCCCCGCTGTTTATCAAATTCTATTATATACTGTTGCTAGATACCCCCACCCCACACCCATCCATCCTGTGAGAGGTATAGATTTGTTGCTCCATATCTCTGGCAGTGCAGTACTCTGCTTGCTTACTGCCGTTGACAGAGTGTGTGTCCAGCGCAGGCTACGCTTGGCTGCACCAGGGTAATGCTGTTGGCTAGCTCCGATCCAGCAAACAAACAAAATACATTATATTGGAAGCAAGGAGAATGGTTGTATAGCCAATGGGTCTCACTGTGTGTGTGTTTGTATGCATACTAGTGTTTTTTTTGTACATGAATGTGTTAATGTGTGCATTGACCTACAATGTAGGCAAGATGCAATAGACCCAGACTGTGTCAGACCTGCTCTAACCCCCCTAAAGGCAGTGGTTTACAACAAAGGCGAACTAGAAACAATCAAACAGAGCACCGCCTACAAGTTTGTGTTCACCTACTGCAGCTTTGCATTGTGTGTTTATGTGCACTCCATGGCAGGGATGGAGGAATAAAGAGGTAACCACAACCCATTGAAACCAGGAAATACAGCTGAAGTTATTAGCTGGTCGATTAGTCGGTTGGCAGAAAATTAAGCTATTGCTGAGTTTTTGGAAATTCTGATGTGCATTTTAAACAGTTTTCTGACATGGTATTGACCAAATGATTAATGGAGACAATAAACAGCTGAAATCAGTAATTGTTATTTGCCGCCTTCAATTTAATATTTTTGGGTTTTAGAATGTTTGGTGGGCTCTGGAAAAGGGGCGTTTTCTACAATTTTGTGACATTTCATACACCAGTCAATCAATTGATTGGGGCGGGGCACTGACTATAAATGAATCGAGACACTACTATTGGCTGCAACCAACAGCAGTGTCCGATATAGAAATGTGAACCATACACTCTAGTATGTCACCAACAAAGATGGTGGGTGAGAACTGATTGATATGCATACAAGTAGAACAAGCAATGCGCCATGCAAAAGGGGAGACCATGCACACCGTTGCATATTAGTTTTACAGATAGAAGTAAACGGCTTGCATAGACAATCAGCTGCTCACCGGTTAGCGTTGTTTCTGTAGTTTATGAGGAAAAATGGTGCGGAGATACGACGTGTTAAAGACAACATGATTTTTGGGATCGTATATTTAAATTTTTTTTTTTAATATTTAATAGAGGAGCATATAAACCATACAGTCTTGAGTATTTCATTAAATGGATCAAACAGTTAAATGAAAGTGTGCATCAAAGATATTAATTCACAGAAGGTAACTCTAAACATACTGTAAACCATAAGCCATGTATTTGAATTTTTGTCACTTTACATTTACTGTAAAGACTTTTCATACCAGTCATTTTCCTCCATAACGTGAAAACTGAGTGGGGGGGGAAGGACCTATCATCATAAAAGCAATCAGTTCTGGCATTAGAAACAAAATAATACATTTTCTGATGCAGAGTATGAGTATGAAGGTGTCTCATAAGCACCAGCACTGATGTTACAGATACCATCAGTGCACCTCTGTTGTTTTCATCCAGCTGCACTCTGGCATGCAGTGGGGAGCTGTTTGCAATGTATTTGACTGGTCTAGCCAGTCTTAACACCTATACAGGGCTTTGTTTTCCTTCACTAACCCTAACCCAAATGCCTCCTTCTGTCTGCAAGAAACCGCTGAAATTAATTTTCACAGCAAGTTTACCATTGGCTTTAGTAGGAGTGAACTCTGCTCTAAAACTAAAGTGGTGAAGGATTCTAGCTAGTTTTCTGTCCATTTAGCTCTTTCTATTTCTCTTCTTTTCTCTTTTCCATTTTGCTCCTCTCAACTGGGGATTTCTTTCTTTCCTGCTACACTATTGTGTCATTTTCACTAATCATATTTGCCATTCGTTCTAGGGTTATATGAACACAAATAGCTCGGGTCATGTGATTACTATCAAAGCAACGGTAGTTCTGTTTAGAGACACCCCTGTCAATGTGATCTGACACACACTGATATCTCATTTTCTCTCCATCTGTCACTGTTCTGCAGGCTTTTTTTTTTTCTCATCCCATTTTCCTTTCTTTTGGTCTGTTGTATAAACACAGGCAGCTGACATATGTATGTAGAGGCATATTAAATGTCCATACAAACACCCCCTGTTGATGCCCGTAAAATTCCGTGTGCTCAATCCTTCTCCGTCTCTACGCGCACACTCGCACACAGGCAGACACTGGCCCGAGATCAAGTGCGTGTGAGGTGGCAGTCTGCTCTCTCTGTTAGGTCCTCAGCTCCCACCGGCCTTCCAGATGGCCATGGTGTCAGCACCACACCTTTTGCCCACACGACACTCCCTACTTCCTTCTAACCCCCTGCCCACACCCCTCCTCCGTGTAAGTACGCATTTACAAGTGAAGTAAAAGATGTCTTGTCCAAAATTCCTCATTAGCACATGCAGTTTAGGGATTTCTAGCACAATTTCACCCAGGCGCCCAAGGTGCACAGAGAAGGGGAAAATGACTGAAGAGGTCAAAAGTTAAATGACACTTATATACAACAACTTTATTATGAGACCAACATGTCACAAGACTAAATACTCACAATTAAGTTCTTCTTTACACTACAATTGATGGCAGTTGACTTCAGATTAGAGATAACTGTCAGATGAATGGAAACGATGATCTTGAATATGTAATGTGTGTGTGTGTGTGTAAGCCTTTGTCTGATACAGTCTTGTAGCCAGCCAGATGTAGTAGCAGTCTCTCAGAACTAGTCTCTGAAAAAAAGTGGTGTCTTCTTTTAAGCTTTTGACATTTTAATGGGCATTTCTGCATTTTTTTAACAACCAATGAAAATAAATTATACAAAAATCTCAAATAATCCCAAATACATTATACACATCACAAAAATTTATCTTTCTAAACTGTATTATTTTAATTGTGATTTTTAAAAGGAACTTACAGACATGACAGACACGCATACACTAGAAACAAATGTTAGTTTTGATATGAACTCATAGCCATACACGCACAGGAGCCATTTTAAGTGGACCAAATAAAGAATTAAGCCACCAGCAGTTTCTGTGTGCAGGAGGATTTTTCCCGTGAAGGACCTACCAGACACGTGTTTGTTTTATAGCAGAAAATGAAAAAGCTTTCACAATCTGCCTTTAGATTTAATTGCTATGGCACTGGATCAGTCAGCAACAGAAAGCAGAAAAAAAACAGACTTTTTATTTCTTAAATCGCAGATCATTAAATTATTCAGTGAAACTTTGCAGAGGATGTGCGCTCTTGTTCTGCAATGCCCTGTTTCACATTCATACAGCAACTCAAAATTCGCTTGGGGAGTTCTGCAGGAGAACCACACGTTTGTTTTCTTCTGGTGCTACAGAGCAGCTTCACTGGAGCAGATTGGATGGTATGTGCTTTGCTTGTGGGTACATGTGGGTGTTGGGGATGGTATGGGATGGAAGGGAAAGGTTATTTATGCTCCGCCACTTCTGGTCACAATATCATCTCTGACTTGTCGCTGGTTTCTATTTTTGAACTTTGAATCAGGACTCCTTCTCGTCTTTTAATTCGATTCCCATCATGACGCCTTTCAGTGATCACTGCTGCGAGGTTCCACTTTTCAAAAGCTGTATTCCCATTCGCTGTCTGTGCTCTGCAGTACGCCTTTTCATTAATGTGCTTCATTCACTCCGTGCTGTTCTCTATTAATACATTCTTCCTTTCACCCCCTGGTGAATTCCTCTACTGTATATATAAACTACCCATTTGTTGTCCCTATCATGATCGTCTCTTCTACAGCCCTCTCGTTATCTTCTTTCTATTCCTCTTTCTTTCCATATTTCTTCCCTTCGCCAAGCTCTCGGTTTTCTTCCTCCCCCTTTCCTTGCATTTCTGTCTCTCCCTGCCTGCCTCCGTCCTGTCTGCAGGATTGAATCATCCCCGTTTCTGCTTGCCTTGTCACGTTTGGCCCCCCTGCACGTCTGTCCTGGCCTCATCTCATGGCGATGGCGCTAGCTGGGCTGACATCTCGCCACAGCGCTAAGGGCCTCTGATGTCCGTGACGCTAGAACTGACCTGTCCCTCACTCCTCAAAGCACTGACATCATCAAAGTGGGACACATTTCTGCCCCGGGGGCTATTAATTGCAAAGTATGGTGTGAGCCACATTTTCATCTATGCCATTTCTAGATTAGAAGGGGAAGGAGACAGGGGAGTTTTACATCTTTTGTCTTTTTCATTTCTTTTTTTCTCTTAGCAAAGACGTATTCTAGCTGGCTGCAGATTTTTAGCTCTTTTCATGTAGTTCGTATCCTGCCATCTCCTCGCTTGGTATTATCTGGCTGTTGTCAGAGTGACCACATCAGCACTATTTTCTTCAGAGCTTTCCCTCACAGGGGAGTCACTGCTTCCCTGTGCACTCCGCTTCAAACGACACATCTCAGATCACTCGCACGCATATGCTCAGATATGCACATACACAGGAAAACAGCAGAACCTCTGTCCTTGATGCAAAAGTGCACACAAATGAAAGCCCCAGCATCCTCCTTGGTGGAAAATTGAGTCATGGTCCTTCTGCTTGCGTAAACTGACAGACAAGCCAGGCAAAAAATGGAATCAAAATGTCCCTATATCGGGGAGTGTGTGGGCATGAGCAGTGGCACTGTGTGATTCTATAACAAGCACATGCAAATCAAGTCAAACCAACCCCAGGCTCATTAAATAAAACATGGCAGTAAGGACAAAAGCCTGCTTCTACTGTAACCTTGCATGTTCCTAATGAGCTCTCTTTTGTAATGTGGAGTGGAAAGATGTTACGTAAGTTACGTTATGTGGCTGGGTCCTTTTTTTGGGTGTGTGCTGTTGTTCTGCAGACTCTGAGCAGGGCTGTAGTACGAGATGTCTTCAGATTTCTAAGACGAGAATGGAAGAATTGTTAGATTAGTAAATGTAGGTGCATTTGGTATGCCGGTGTCGTTTCCAAGACTTGAAAAATCTGACTTGAAAACCATACTGTATCCTTCCCAGACGTTTAGCCAAAATCTCACAGAATGATCCAAGTATGAGCATCACTTCGCTTTGGTGCTGATGTTGACTTGAACACTACAAGGCAGATGTAACAAACACTTGAGGGAGGTGGTGCTGAGATGCTGGGATTAGGTGCCTCCACTGATCTCGGTGATCCTCAGCCAGCAGAGCAGGCCCGGTGGGGAGAGAAAGTAAAAGAGAGCCCATTTAGATCAGGCCTCGCTGATCCATCAGCCAGAGTGATGGGTGAGAGATCTGCAAAGAGGACTGTGACTGTGACAGACCGTGTTCATTAATGCTCCATCCTCTGCTGTAGAGTCCAATCAAGGGACTCCACACACAAGCACCCTCAAACACTAAAGCTCTCGCGCATACACATGACTATCCAAGCAATGAGACAGACGGACTACGCGTGGGCACTGATGGCTTCACTGCCTCAATTGATGGGTGCTTAGAGGGGAGTGAAAAAGGAGAGCTGGAGATACAGGGCCAGCGAGACTGAGCGTAAGAGATGGAGTGGCGGGTCTGCTCAGTCGATGGCTCTCTGATAGCCTGAGCTTAGCACCACTTCTGCTCAACATGCAAAGCCATTACATTAACCCACATGCCGCCCAGCTGTTTCCATTAAACGCTTCGGTCCTGAAAATCTCTTTAGCTGTCACCAGATACACTACAACTCTAATAAAGTGCCCTCACTTCCAGGTGCTGAATTATACTGGTAAAAAGCTGTGTTACATTTTCCAGATATTAGGCGTTTAGCCAATGCTTGTATCCAGAGTGAGTCACAGGGAGGGCAACGATGGAATCGGTTTATAGTCATTAATTGTCAACATTAGAGGGAACCAAAAATATCAGTCTCTACAAGAAGCTGGCATAGCTGCGTTGTGCCAGAATGCGATCATGAATCTACAGTTGCTGCTGTGTGACAGACTTGGCAAGGCACAGAGCAGTGTCTGTCCCAGTACTGTGTCTATTTGTACTGTCATTCAAATTGTTTACCTCCCAAATACCCATCTGAAATGTAATCAGCAATGTGTGCATTGATTGTAAGCCTGTTTGGTGGTGCGATTGACTCAAACGCTGGATAAATAGGCGGAGTGCCTGCGAACATTTTCCTTAGATAAAAAAGGACAAATGCTGACTGGAGGCATGTCACCCCTGATCTGTCCTTGACCCATCTGGTAGGGAAGATGGTGAGAAAACAAGCCTGTGCAAAGCAGCTCTTGCATTTTGTATGATTTAATGAGACTTTTGCTACTTATTTGTTTTTAGTTGTATTTCCACTATATGTAGAATCTAATTCTGAATAATTATCACTGTGTTATGCCACTGTGGGTGGCTATTGTAGGCTGTAATTATGTCAGATCTCTTTGGTTTGTCTGTTGGCCTAAACAGGAGGCGGTTCCATAGATGACTACAAAAAGTTTTGTCTAAAAGAAAGAAGCTGAAACAGGAAGACAGACACACTTCCTCTTGTCTAAATTCAGCTCCTGCATTGTTCTCAAATGTACGCATTAATGTGAAACAGAAGCTGGAGCTTCTCTCAAAATGTGCAATTTTATAGCCTGATGCAATTTTACAAAATGGATTACGAAAATTCAAAGTCTCAAGTGTTGTTTTCTTTGACATTTGGAATTAAATGGCAATGAAGAGATTTGGTAAAAGTGACTTGAAAATACCTTTTTAATCAGGGTGCATGCACGGAAAAGATTTTAAACTTAATTTGAGCAAAACCTCAAATTAAGGAAATGGAATGTCCTTTTAGGCAAGTGTGATGTTCCCCAGAGAGCACTTAACGGTTTCAAAAATAGTTCCAGTACTAGTCAAACTGCTGCCCTTCCTTCCATTTAATAAAAAAGGAAACTATTTTCAGTTGTCTAATTGGTGACATTGATATTAACAGCCTTCATCAAGTCCTGTTTGTTGATTTGAAAATTTCATACACTCACATTCTTTAAAAGAGCTAAGTTGAGATTTTCTTGCGCTGCCTTCCTCTGATTTGCACGGATCACGCTTCTCTGTGAAGGGTTTGTGTGCGATCACATGAGACGGTAGGAAGCAGGGACAAGACCCATCAATCTCATTAGGCGAGCTGATATACGTGACCTACTATATGTATGAGTAGATTTGAGCGTCTTCCGGACATGCCTGTGGGATTCAGAGATCCCCTCAGAGGGTCTCTTTGAGCAGTTGGGAATGAAAACTGATCAGGTTTTGCTCCATCAGGAGTGCACCGTTGAGCAGGGTAATGAATTTCAGGAGGCTGAGCATGCTAACAGGTTCATTATTCCAGCTCTGTTCAGGAGTAATTACCATTTTGCATCCAAAGCCATTCAAGACTGGGTTGCTCTTGTCAAATTAAGCCAAGTATGAATTCAGATAAATATTTGCATAAGTGCAAATGCACAAGGCAGGCCTCTGTGACAGCCAGAGATTGGTGTGGTCATGTAGGATTTTTTTTCACACCCTCAGTGGGGGTGGTTTGTTGATATCCAGGAGCTGAAAAGCAGTAGGAATGTGTCAGATTAGCTGATAGTTTGTAGGTTCAGGATCTGATGATCATCACTGAGTAGCCTGACGTTAGCTTGTCACGCGCTTCCTTTCTTGCTAGTCCTTTTGCACGAGATTGATATGGCATGATCCTAATAAGCAGCCATGCACAGAACCTACATCAGATAAGCAGACTCATTTGGGTCTCAGATGAATGTCATTAATTATAAAAAAGAACAGGTCCCTCTAGTTGGCTGTGTTGGTACACTTATTCCCTGACTTGAATGTGCAAATGTGTCACTGCAAGCACCAGAACTCTCCTATGCATCGTTAAATCCCTTTACAGAAGTTGTCCAATCATTTTTACTGAAAAGATGTATACAAGTACATCCCAACTGGCATGTAGAGAGAGACTGGTTCTCTAAAATGTCAGTGATTTACCACCTTTTAAACATGTGTATTACTTAATGCTAAATCTATCATTACACATGCATCTGTGACTGTATGGCGTTAAAGTACACATGACAACTCTGGTGCTTAATTATCTCTTATTCTTAACACAATAGTTTGTCTCTACTTTGTATGAAACCGCATTACTGTACCCATGTAAAGTAAATAATGCCTCCGTAGTGGTTATTAAGAGATACACAAATATAGCGAAAAGATGCTGTTTTTCTGAGTTAACAATCCGCATAAAAACATATTCAAACAAATACATTTGTGACATTGCTGTCTGTGGCATGAGGCACGTTCTTCAGCAGTCAGATGCAACTTCTGACTACTCTACCTCAATGTTGACTGTGTGCATTGTGAGTCCCCAGCCAATGGTATTTATAACAGGGGGCCTTTGTTGTCTTGAAAAAAAAATGGACATAATACTGGGAGTACAGGGTTAAGCCCACTCAGCTGGCTATCCAACGGCACACACTCGGTCTGCAACGGAAAAACATCCTCACTGCTGGAGCATGTGAATGGGAACACCACAAGTCGGTTAAAATATGAAAGCATCATTAAGACAGTCGGAATGAAGAGTTTCCTAACTGATGTATTTCAATAAAGACACTTGCTTTAACAAAAGGATAACAAGACGTTAAAGCAAGCGACTGTACGTTTTTAACAATTGCTTGGAAATGAACACATTTAGTGTAATTAATATTGAGGGAAGCATGCTTGGGTACATGCTGGTTTGTGCATCTCACAGGTCAATAAAAATAATCAATTGCTCTTTCCAATTTGTATTCACTTAACATCATCACACGCACAGCAGATCATCTGTAATGTGGTGTTAACAACCAGTACATTAGGTTGGTTATTAAGAGTGTTCTAATTCCTTCATCTGCCCTGAAATACCAGCGGTGTCTCCGCGATGCTTTCCCTCTGTAGATGTGACGGAGGGTTGTGCATTTCATCCGAAGAGTGTACCACTGGGATTTTTAAACTTGAAATTACAAAGATGTTTTCTTTTCTCTCAGAAATGTGAAACTTGGAAAGAAATAATAATCTAGCGGATTTCTGCAGGGTGAATATTTAGTTGCTAGGCAACAATTGTTGGCATTCGACGGGAGCCCTCAAGTAAAGGAAGTGGTGAAAGAGGCGGGTGGTTTGGGGTGCGTTTGTGGCCAAACGGAAACATGAGTGGATCGAAATAGGTTGTATGGACCAAATGGCAATTTCCCCAAGCCTGAAGTGGCTATGTTGTTTTGACAAATTGGCCCACATGCAGGACAGTTGTTTACTAAACCAAGGCCATTTGAGCAGCGCAGCCCACCATTATTGCAGCCATTTTAGAAAGCACTTATTTTGAAGCTCTAAACTTTCAAATCTTTTTTCAGTGAACAGTGATAACAGTGAGTATTAAAGTGTTGTAACGCTGCTGTGCATATAACAATTTTTATTGCTAAAATGTAGGGGGTCTCTTCTATACACAAAGCTGTCATTTCCTTCACGCCATGTGCCTTCAAAACGGTTTTCTCTCAAACTCCCCCAGCAGCAACTGTAGCTGTCCACGTGAACCTGTTCTCACCACCGCAGTTTGTCTTTGTTCCTTCATCATTGGCTTGTCGTAGCCATTACCCTCTTCACTCTGCCCTCTGGCAACCAGTGAAGTCCATGACATTGATGCAGGATTTTCGTAACACGGTTCCCCTTCTGAACCCATTTTCTTCGTCAGATTGGGAGTTCGGATATTTATAATCTTGGGGCACCAGCTAATGGTATTTGCAGAGCAAAATCAGTTTAGCGCGTGTTTTCGGTAATGGCCTTGACTGCGTGGCATTGCCAGCGGCCCTGTCTTGAATGGTGGAAGGATGGCTCTAATTTGGGCTAATGGGTGACTCAGCCGTCATCATCATGTGTCCCTCAGTGGGCTGCAGATGGCTGGTGAGGCATGGGTGCAGCGGAGCCACCGTTACACACACACACAGCACAACACAATGCATCAAGTCAGTGACACATGCAGCCACCACTGACATTTGCAGAGCCACATCCAGTGAGTGAGCGAGGGAGGGAGAGGGCTTATGAAATTATACTTGCTCAGCTATAGGTGCACAAAACACAGAGGAAGAGGTTAATCAGTGGCCAAGCTAATCGAATCATTTGTCATCAGATTAGATTAAAGCATTGAACCTTACCTTGGGCAATCATCTGGGGAGATAACTGCGGCTGTGCGAAGCACAGGTATCAAATGGCTGTGAAATGATAACGCATGCTAAGTGACTGCTCGCGATTGCTCAAACTTATCTGCACATGCTTGAAAATAGAGACAATGTGAGCAAATCACCGTGGCAACTGGAGCACAAGGCGGGTGCTAGGCAGGGAGTTTTAACAGGGATGGTGACTCTGTGTGCTGGATGCTGGCCTGTGTGAGGGCGAAGGGTGAGGGGCCTCGAACAACATGCTGGATCCCCGGTGGGGCAGCGTCTGACTGAGGCCAGGCAGGAGTGCTGCAGTGGCTAGTTTATATTCCACAGAGTCGGCTAAGCTTCACCAACCTTTGCTCAGTTTAGACATATATATATATATATATATATATATATACACACACACACCTCCATCACCTCATTGCTACATATACCACCAGTACACAATCATATTTCGTCTCGCATCAACCATGTAGGCAGATAACAAACCACCTCATCTCTACCACCTACGCCCTGGCCCCTCCCATTCCCAAATAACCATGGCAACAGCGTCGCTTTGCTTCATGGCCAGACCCATTACCAGGGGTCAGAGCGCCGGACTTGGGGCGGCTCTGCGCAAGCCTCAGCGCGCAGCCCGTCAATGATCAGCCGCATGACCTGAGTACATATGGGCGGCATGCCTGGATTGTGAGGAGGTAACTGGTGTCTACTGGTGTATGAGCTACTGAAGGAACAAGGAGGGTAACAACAGCTGTTTGCAGATTCACATATTGATCTGAACTGGGCAGCTGATACAGGTAAATTAATGGCCCCTGAAGTAGATTTGGGTTTTGTTTAATTTGGCTGCTGTAATGCAATGAACTGGTATTTATGCCTGTAGTTCCAAACAAACATTTCAAGCTTTCTCTGGCAACTTTAAACACTGTGTATTTATAATGAACACAATGTGAAGTAAGTCGGTTAGTGTAGGTAAGAGTGTTGAAGTGGTTCAGTCTTATTGTGTCTCAAAAGAGTTTTAACTTTCTACTGTGTAGTAGCACATTTTGTCAGGCAAAATCTAATGTACCTCAAGTAGAGGAAATTAGATCTGTCTTTTTCATGCAGCTTTTATGATTTTAGGCAGCAGCAGATTCAAAGCTGGGAAGCAGTAATAGGAATTTTATTGAGCTACAGTGACCATAATACATTGAACTTATGATGAAAGATGTAGAGGGCAGACACAAATAAATTAGCACTTGTAAACTGTTATGCAATCCAATGCAATAGCCTGAATACTGTACTTTTTGTGACGCTTATAGTGTTTGATTTTTTTTCTGTGCCAGTGCGATGTTGATCCAGCTCTGCAGTCAATTTCAAGGTCACAGTTCGTCGTAATGTATTATTTTGTCCAATGGAAAAAAATAACACAAAAATAACATATTGCAATACAATGCTAAGATGTTTCTGTTATACCGAAAAATAATGAAAACACTGACCACATAATGTAATCCAGTACACCGCCACAAACCACAGCTTAAAAAATTACTATAATAACTTGCACAAAAGTTGATATATTGCAGGGTATTGCATGGGGTTGTATTTTATTTACAGATCTTGATATTTTGTCCACCTCCTGTATGGAGACAGCCGTCACTTTGCCATATATTGAATACGGAGACAACGTTTTGAACCATAGCCTGTACAAGATGCTATGGAGATAATCGACTGTATATGTGTTTGGAGTATAATTGTCCAGTAAATTTGCATGAGCAAGTTAGGTCATGCTAGTCTCTTTATCTTATAATAGAATGAGAGGCTTTCATGCATGAGCAAAGATATTGTGTGGCCAAAATGAAATGTCAACAAAATGCTGCCAAAATGCAGCCCACTGCAATATGGACAACTGAAAATGGATGAAAACAACTGTCAAACAAGCGTTGGGCTGAGGATTTAAGAGTATTTTGCAAGTCTTTTAATAAACATATAAATATACGCCTCCTACCCCATTGCTGAAATTGACTGCCAAATATTGGGAAATGAACGCTTAAACGCCTTAAAGAAAGCAGGATGTGCCTCTGTATGCGGCTGTTTGGGATGATATATTTTTTTGTGAGCATGTGTGCCTGTGCTTTGGTTGGAGCCATGTACCCTTCCTGCCTTCCCCTGTGTCGCCCCCGGCTCTGATGCAGCCACTGGAATCAAATCGAATCAAGTCAAACTCATTTCACGTCTTCCCCCGCCCCCCACCCCCCGCCCCCCATTCCACCCCCCCCCAGAGGAATTCCTCTGACTTCCCTGGCACCAACAAAAATATAAGATGACATTAAGGAAGTGCTGAACGCATGTGACGATAATACTGAACACATGCCTGCACGCACGCACGCACGCACACACACACACACACACACACACACACACACACACACACACACACACACACACACACACACACACAC
>JAVQJF010129263.1:0-61661 GCA_036023855.1 Gadopsis marmoratus
CACACACACACACACACACACACACACACACACACACACACACACACACACACACACACACACACACACACACACACACACACACACACACACAGACACAGACAGACAGACAGACACACACACACACACACAGAGACGGAGATGGAGATGGTTAAAAATAAGGTGGAACGAGACGGAAAAGACATGAATGTGATGACATTAACTAAACAAATGAAGACATGATTGTAAATACTGAAAAAAACACAAAATATAAGTTAACCTACTATTAATTATTAACTATTTTTAACTATAATTAACTATTACTATTATACTATTAAACTACTATATACTACTACTGTATTTTCTTGTCTGTGCCCAGGTTTTGAGATGTCTGTATCTGAGGTTTCTGCCTTTACCCCAATACAATGAAGGCGAACTAGATTTGACCTGTGGTGCTCACAGTTTGAAAAAGCATTCAACAGCAACAGCTCTTTCCAGAATCCACAGACCTCACTGTCAACACATTTCACAGGGAGTATTTCTTTAAAGCAAGACCTCTTAATTATCCTGAGTAACGTTTGTTTACTAGAAACATGCAGTGTTTTGAGCCCCATAAACCAAATTCCAGTCAGGTCCATTGCAATCGAGTGAAGGCAGAAATACCTCCAAACCAAATAAAGATAAATCTGCATTGTTCAATGTCACTTATGGTGAGGAAATAGATGTTTTTAAATCTGGTGAATCAACGCTTTAAACTGCCATTGGCCAGCGTCCTCCAGAGCCGACTGATATTAGGACAATATCCAGCCTGATTCCAGACTTCTGGACCAATGTTCACATTTTTTTTCACTGGTTTAATTCAGGTTTGTTTGACGGCTGTTTCACGTTAAATTAACAAATCAGATCTTTATAGGTAAGAATGTCGATATCATATGCCTATGAGTCAGAAAAATAGCGACAGAAAAATAGCCAACTGTGGATGAGATGCAGCTCCACAGGTTGTGGCAAGTCAACTTACAGAAACAACAAGTCTGCATTTAGCATATTATTCCGATCCATGTGAAAAACATTATGTCAACTGTCCCTAGAAACTCCCACCAGCTTCCATGTTGACTGAAATTGTGTTGGCGGACCGAATATGTCAATCACCTCTAAGTGGTTAGGACACAATAACAAACTGAACAACAAAATGGCTATTTAGTCTGATTATCAGGCTAGGTAATCAGAATAGGAAATGGTGAATATGGAATGATTGGAGCATGGTATGTGACAAATGGAGGTCCAAGCACTCACATGTGTCCATGCCGCTATCAAACACAGCATCCTTTCAGTCTTGAAACCACAGGACTGAGCCTGTCACTGTGACAACCGCACCACAAATTCAGTTCAGAATCCATTTTAATTTTGTTAATGCCCTCGGGGTGCGGCAGACCATACTAATGGAGTCTCCCACTCTGCTTGTGCAGAAGAAGCTTTAAACTTGTTAATATCGCAGAGAGAACTGTGGCTGCAGATAGTCAAGGAATATTTGTCTTGCACTTTCTGCCCAGGTGACTGTAATTCTGGGTGAAACCTAAAGAGACAGCTGTCTTACCTGCATATGTCCTGAGCGGACGTGGTGATTGACGTTCTTGAGGCTGTAGTGAGTCCTGTTGTAGAGTTGCTGGCCTGTTAAACAACAACCAGACTCGAATCAGCTTCCATGTTAGACTGCAAGCACAACAATCTGGTCACTGGTCATCAACTTCAATCATCTATCACAAAATTATTATAAACATGAATTATCTTAAAGCATCCACATTTTGACTATTTCTAGCCACCTGTCCAGCTTTCACTCTTTTTTCAGCTCTGATTTGACATCCGCCAACTCCTGAGAAATGTAACTGAGTCATTAGCAGCTAGTTGTTTGACTTTTTACCATCTTTATCCTTTTTTACGTGAGAATTTCTGCTAAAAAAAACCAGAACAGTGCCTTACTACTATTGAAAATGGTCGTGAGACTGATTCATACAGTTAATCAGGTAAAAGATGATAACAGACTAAAATGACCTGTGCATTTGTTACTATGATGAGCAACCCTTCCACATTACACATAGTCATTTGATTCAGGGTTAATATGAAAGAGGAGCATAAAGCATAATTTAGTAGTGTGAACTTAAGAAGAAAAACCTTAAATTGATTGGTTGGTAATAATTCTAGCATTAGCACATTCTTGCACATGACATTCTGCTTGGATTAATGATGCTACCATACACTCTGAACTGTGACCTTGATGTTGGCGCTTTAAGCTCTGATATTCTGCGGTTACCTTGGAGATGTTGCTGGATCGACTACCTGAGCGCCCGGGGGGTTTCCTCCCCTGTTGGGAGAAGAGACAGAAAATCATTAGAGAAGAGTAGTAGGTGATGCTTTAATGGGACCTGAGTAGCCTGAGGTGTTGAATTTCTTTGGCACACAACACTATATATAGGAATATACAAATATAACAATAATAAGATATTAGAACAATATTTCACTGCATGAAACGCAAACACAGGAGCTCAGGGCTCATTCAGCTCACCATAACATTTTTGTTGTGATCTGCTGCAGAGCTGCAACTAACAATTATTTATATCATGAAATAATCTGCAGATTTGTTCATTTATTAATAATTTAGTCAATAAAATATTGTTTAAAAAAATAAATATTGTTTAAAAATGTCCATGGCAAATTCTGGAAGCCTAAGCTGATGTTTTCAAATGTCCTGTTTTGTAAGATAATTAATGTATAATATTATAAAACACATCTTCGTGCTGAAAATCTGAAACCAGAGAATATTTACAATTTTTGCTTAATTAAAAAAGTGTTATGGTTAATTATCATCATTATTTTCTGTCAATCAATTAATCGCTTAATCGACTGATTGTTTCAGCTCTTATCTGCTGTCAGATTCATTTTATCCAAAGACTTCCACATCAGAAACTGTGCGAGGGCACTGTTAACTGTTCAAATTGTAAGTCTTTCTACAAAGGCCCCCAAAAACAAGCAAAATGCGAGAAATTTCAGTACATTTCATATGATTTATGTTGAACTAGCTAAAGATAGACAAAGCTCAAGTTTTGGAATAAAAACAAAAACATTATAATTGAACAAAGCAGCTTTTAACATCACAGGACTGTTCTATAGTATTCAGCATTGGCTGGTTCTGTGTTGACTGGTTCAAATCCAGCATCAGGAGTCATGCGTGGACACATGTCCTTGTTATTTTATTGTGACCACAGCTAAAGCCAGACAATCCTATTAGTGTGCACAAGTGTACAAGATGCTGCTCTGCAGTGTGTCTCTATTTAAAGCAAACTAATAGCACTATTTTACAACTTCCTGGAGTGCTGATTGTCTGAACTCAACTGCTAGACGTTGACCACATCCTGCAGCATCTTAAGTTTCAGTTACTGTTAAGAATTTTCTGACGCAGAGATTGAAGGGCGTCTCTCTATCTAGTCAGCAGGAACATTCTGCGGGGTGAGATAGATTTAGTTTGACTATAATAATGAAAACAATAGCAAGGTCGTGAAGTAAGACGGAGCAGCACTAAGATTGTGTGAGTTGAGCCAGTTTGAGGCCGTGGCTAGCTGTAGGTTAAAGGTACAAATACACCTTGCTGGGGAGATAATGGGAGATAATTAGTTGGCATTACTTTGTATTACATTGTCAATGTAGATCCACTCTCCTTGGCCCAGCTTCAGTAAATACATCTGTTTTGAAATCAACTGGGACTTTTTTTCAGCACGGTCACGTCAACTGAGAGATTTTCCATCACAGTTAGCTCTAAATTGTTCACAGTTAAACCACCATGAACAAGAAACCTTTTCCCTGACATTTGAATCACGTGTTTTCCAAGTTTTTTCCTAAACACCAACAAACTCTCAAAAAAGGTCAGCTTATAATTGGGCGATATGGATGAAACCCTTTATCGTGACATACTGTATGTAATATTAATGGATAAAATAATGCTACAGAAATGTCTGTTTCATAAGAGTAAATACCTGACAAATCAAAATAGTTCATCGTATTCAAGTAAAATCATATAAAAATCCCAATTTGCCATAAAACTGTTAATGATCATTTGTTTTCCAACATTGGCCACAGTGGCCTAATACACCAAGGAATTTTAAAGGGGTAGTTACTTCAATATAAACGAAAGCAAAATCTATATTAATATATATATATTTATATCGTCTGACTGTATATATGTATATTGTCATTTCACCCAAACCTTATTCAGCGATGTTCACATAAGTAAAATACTTCTGTTTTAAAATGTGGAATAAATGGATGCAGGCTGGTTGCTGTTTGGTCCATATAGTGAATGAGAAGTGGAAAGCAGTTTGTTTTTGCCCTGAAACATCAGGCAGGTGTCTGAACAGAGCGTGTTGACAGGACAGACAGAAGAACAGACTTTCTGGACAAATTTCAACAGGAAATCTCAGACAAAGCACGACTATTTTTCCTGTACTTCTCGAATCAACTTATATCACTACTTTCAGTTGGCTTTCATCCTCAGCCACACTGTTAATATTACTGGAAGCCAGGCGCATCATCGCATCAAATACGTCTTGTCCAAAACAGCGGAAATACACCTCCAGCCTCAGCTGTCTTTACTGTGAATATGTGAACACACACACACACACACACACACACACTTTGGCCCGATGTTGAACACGCTATGAGGACAAGCAGACTAACCTGCCAACTGTCTGATGTTGGCGTGAGTGGGCAGTGGAAAATGAACTGAAGCATAAAATAGAGTGAAAGTAAAAGAGACACTGATATTCCAAGATATTCCAAGAGAACATTTTGATTTAAAATATAGGGATTGTTATTCTGAAAATGTTCCTATTTCCAATTAATCACATGAAAAGACCAAAGATGCAATTGTTCATCTCTCAATACTTTCTGACTTCCCTTCCTGCAGCAGCAGCATGGTGTATGTGGGATTGACTCAAAATAAACGAGAGAGCTCATGTTCATCGCAGTGAGGGAACGTGACATCCTCATGTTGGGGACAATGGAGGTCTGTGACGCAGAGGAATACGGCTATAGAGACAATTGTAGTATCAATCCCCTTTTCTTTGTGGATTTGTTGAGTATATTTATTAAAATACTCCACAGCTCTGGCGGCCTTGATGACAATACACAGGCTCAGCCATTTGGAAAGAGAAGAGGGTTAAAATACTTTTAAAACTCAAAATGAACAGAAATAGTCTTTAAAACATACCTGATTACATGTAATATTATGCGAGAGGTCTGTTTGTAAAATATTGGTACCTATAGGTTTAGCAGTATGAGAGGTACAGTATAAGTTTATATATCTTACAGGACAGAGTTGATATTTGTCTCAGCTTGGTGGCTTCTTTATATTTTATTATACTTGACATATAAAAAGCAAAACAGAGCTTAGGTGTACAACCCACTCACAGACGAACTTGTAGGTACACTTGTAGGTGCAATTGAGTTAAATAGGAGACACGGACAAGTAGAAGGCCGCATCATCTAAGCTGATCAAGGGATTTGATGATAGCCAGGTTTAAATCAGTAGTCCTGCATGGAGTCAAAGCAAACACTTGAAGAGATGGACGCATGTACTGGCATGGTGGCACATGTCTGTAATGTTTGGTAGTTCAACAGGACAGATCAGTTATACATAATTATTCATAAAACAGATTATCTGCCAATAAATCACATAGTATTACTACTCCAAACTTCCATAATGTGGCTAAAAATTAAAATAATACGCCTTTAACTATGACGCCAACATATCTTCAGGTGATTTTTCATTAGTCAGAATTTGCATTTCTGAGAAGATGCCACTTCATCATTTTAATATTCTCAGCCATATTCATGTGCTCATTTAAAACTGCTTTGAAAGGTGGGGTCTCCATAGCACATAATCACAACACAACCATACAGTGGGCTGCAGTGGTCTTTTTAAAGCAGAATTACAACATTTTATTTCACCATTTTTAGAAATATTTGTTTTTACAGAGTTAGATGGGAAGATTGCTATCGAGTTCCTCTTGCACAGCCCCTCTATGTATTGGTCTGTAGCATCTGCATCTGTATCATACTCAGATTTCGCAACTCTTTGGCTCACACATAATAAACACAGATATAGACTGTATATATAGATTTTAAAAAAGGCAAATGATCTATTCCCATGAATGCATGGGTCGACCGGTTCTTAAAAGGACGTACAGTTGTGCACTGGCTCCATCTTAGTCCATCTATAGGTTCTCATGTATCTCAAGGTTTTACTCCTCACTACAAGAAAAGGAGCTGTAACGTAACATCCAAAGTGTCCTAAATTAAAAGCCTGGCAGGTCTAAGTCACAGCAAAGAACAGCCGTTCAGGAAGACTGCACACAAACCGAAAGTCACAAGAACAAAGTGCTGTATTAGAGATAACATTCATCTGTCACTTACCTGAGTGCCTCCTCCTCCACCGACACTCTGACTCTGATACACAACAGAGACCTTGGTGAGTCTATGTGAAGACGTGTGCATGTTTCTGCAGAGGGGATTGAGTGATGTAGCGTGGACCGTGGGCTATATTTTGGTTCTGTTCTCTGGCTCTCGATCAAAAAACACCTACAGCCACATTTAGACAACGAACCATGAAGCTGCAGCTGCACCGTTTATGTTCGGGCACGACACGTTTTGCAGAATCTCAGCTTTAAAGGAACTTAACACAAATTCAAATCTAAAGTATTTCATCTGAACATCGTATATTTGTTCGTAAATAAGCAACAAAAAAAAATCTTATCCAAAACTCAGCTAATCTGCATGGTTGTGTTGTTGTGGTGTCTCTGTGGCCACATAACCAAAAAGCCCAATTACTGTCCTAAGATTCTGACTCTTTGTTGTTCAGTCCTGATTGGTTCAGGGAAATATGTGGCATCACGGCTTCGCCCTCAAACCAGAGAGAAGAGCACATAAAAAACACAAACCGAGATATCCCTCATGTAATAAAATACATGTAATGAAGCAGTCAGTATTGTTCTGACTGTGGCAGACAAGAGTGTGTTTATCTAACATCATAACACTTAAGGCCTTTAAGGTTAAAACCATTGCATTTTACATATTGAAATGTACACTTGCAGTAGATGGAAGACAGGATATTTGTTTTCGATCATAATATACAGCTATATTTTTAATATTCTGTAGAAAACTTTACAGCTTTGAGATGTCATTTAAATGGATGTTCAAAGGACTACAGGTCTTTGCAAGTTAGCTCTTTATATCTTTCTCTATAGATCACGTAAAAACCATGCAGGCTGTACAATTTTTATTCTATTCATAAATGTATTTTGTTTTTGTATGAAATTCAACCACCAGACAATGTGACAACGTAAATTTAAGAAATATCAATGCAGACTTGATGTTCACTGTGATGGATCACAGAATTCATGTAAGTTTCAAGAGTCTGTTCATTTAATCGATGCCTGGAACAGAAGGAAATATATGTCGACATTTGATTTAAGTAACAGGGATTTGTGATAAATGGGCTAAAACATGCAGAATTTCATAGGTTGGGTCTAATGAAAGTTGCATGTTTAATGTTTTCAGCTTGTGTTGCTGGGTGTATTGTTCCTCTAGCTATTGCTTTTATGCTTAAATAAGATTCTTTATTTGTGAGATTTTAAATGTGGATTAAGAGTTGGATTAAAAAAACCCAAGATCATTCAGTAAGCTCATTCCTTGTGTTTTTGTCAGACTCACTGAGTCTACCATGGAGGTGATCTACACTGCAGAAGGAGAGAGAGAGAGCTGGAGGCTTCATTAAAACAAGGTTATTACGAGTATCATCTGCAGGCATGTGTGTATGTGTTATCTCAGTCTTACAGCTGTGCATTATTGCTTCCTCACCCAACAAACCTACAAAATATTTTTGCCTACAAAGGCTATTATCAGTAGATAATTGCAGATTGTGGTAATCATGCAGTCTGTGGGCATCCTCATGACCTAATGGTCTAAATGTGTGCCATGTAGCCATGTTATAATACTCCTCACCTCACGTTTTGTGTTTGTTTTCACTCATTAAAGAGTGAGATTCCAACTGAACAACTGAACCTCTCACGCGGTTTCAGCGCGAGGCTTTTCCTTGAGCGGGAAGTTCTATTTCTGGTTAAACAAAAATGATCTTACTCTTTAACAAAACGGTCTGTCTCTGTAGGGATCCTTTCCATAACATTCTCAGATACTTTGAATAAGAATCTTATCCTGTCAGTGGCAAAAACAAGCACTTCTAGTTGACGTACTTTTCATGGTCGCAATGGCACACAAGGATTACGTTGCAGCCATTGCAGCCTGTTCACAGATGGTGGCAGAGCTACTATGGAGCGATATTACTATCTTTAATCAAGAGCATGCTCTTTCGGTTTAAGTTAAAGAGTAACCACCTGTGCGGGATGCTGTAGAAGTAAAGCGAACAATTATTTCATTGGTTGACACTGCAGCTGGCATTCTATTGGTTGGGGAATTTTGATAGGGTTGTTGACAAAAAAATCCAAGTGCACAGCAAAAATCCAAGAGCAGAAATTCCACAAGTGCACAGAGGAAATCTGGAAAGCAACAACAACAAGTGCAAACATCCATTTTGAGCAGAAGCAGAGTAAATCCAAGGGCAAGCAGGTGCTATTTGTGTGTGAGAGCAGGGTTCTGAGAGAGAGAATTTCAAAATCTGAACATGAAATTAATAAAGTATGCTCTGAAACCAAAAGAGCATGATCTTGATTAAACATAGTAATATCGCTCCATAATCTACTGGACCAATTGCAAAACGTTTGGTAAGTATTAGTCATTTAGACCCCAAAATTTGTAAAGGTTAAAAAAATACCAGAGTTTCCCTTTAATGTTTAGAAATTAAAACTAATACGGCACATGCACTCATGATGTCCGTTTGCCCAAATTAGGATGACGTTTAAAGGATCTGGAATCAGCACTTTAATTTGAAAACTAACAAACCTGTCTATGTGTCTTAATTGAAAGTTGAAAGTTAATTTTGTGGGACTGGAGGGGCATTTTCCCCGTATTTATATAGCTGACAGACGACAGCTAGTAACCCAACAGCCAAGACTTTTAGATACAGGTCTTGTGACCTTCTGTATGGCAATGAGTAAATGACACTAGAATGTTGTGCCAAATATGACGAAGTGAAACCATTTAATATTGCACCTACTTACTCTTAAAAAGTTGTCTGTTTCCGTTTTAACAAGTAGTGAACCTGTTGGGGACATATACACACAGCGCATGACAAGACAAGTGCAACAACAATTCAACTCACATGAGTTTGTAAACTACTCTTACGGTCATGTGAGGCCACGGTGACCTCAGTTCTCTTGATGCTATAAGTTCCTAGCTCAGCCTACATGGACTCCTCCCCGCATTCAGAGGAAAACACTTTATGCCCTTATGCATGTGACGTAACATGAGGCGAGGCGAGGTGACGTGGCGTGACGTTCTGTGATGTGATCTGGTGACTATAGAAGATGCTGCTAAAAGCACACACATATGCAAATATTATATATATTTAAATATATATTTAAAATCTTAAATCTCAGTAATCTGACCAACTTTTTACACTTTGACTTTTGAGCCATAACTGCAAAAAATAAATAAATAAAAAAACGTACAGGGATTTTTACTGGCACCTCAGAGGCTTGAAAACAGAGTTAAGAGGTCAGACACTCACCTCGGTCTTGTCTTTGGAGCGAGGAGCGCTCCTGCCGTTGCTGGCTGTTTCTTTGGCCGGAACCACAGTTATCTGTTGTACTGGCATGCTGCTGTATCCAGGCAACGCTCCGGAGTTACTCCCACAGCATTCCCAGCACGCCGCGCCTTCCTGTCCTCCGATCTGTGTCCCTGCGGGTGATCCGCTGTCCCATCCACGAGCTCTTTTCAGGGAAAGGAGACGGCACTCTGGGATTGCTCGCCTTTATCAGTCCAATCCGGATCATCAAGAGGAGCGGAGATGGAACGGGATCAGGTCACCTTGGCAACAGGAAGACAGCTCTGGAAATGGTGGGGTGTGAGGTTGTCATAACGACTAGGAAACTACTCAGCAGTGGGCACCACTTCCTCCCCTCCTCCTCCTCCTCCTCTTCCTCCACTGCCCTCCTGCTGAGAGAGACAGAGAGAGGCAGAGTTGCTGAGCAGTAAAGAAGGAGATAGGGAAAAAGTGTGCGGTGATACTTCTGTGTGTGTGTCTTTCTCGGACAGGCGGAGCCAGGATTCTGTCGTGCTTGCTGGGTAAAAAGCATACGGTCCACGAGGATTAGGGCTTAGACTAACCTCAATCTCCTCCTCTGACCAGTGGTGCTGCTAATAAGCTTATGCAACCTGTGCACATGGACAGCTGTCGCACACACACACACACACACACACACACGGCCTGATTGTTCAGGGACTCCCTGGTGAGACACAAAGTGGTGATAGATGTTAGGCCGCCTCATTTCTTCTGTCATGTTAAAGGTATAATTAGAAAAACCTACACAAATCGTACACACCCATTTCAGTGTCCTTGCAGTATGTGTGTTTGGGTGGTGAGGGGGTAATCCTATTTCAAATTGTCTCAGGTCATGAGGATTATGATTGATATAAGTGGAAACTGAGTGACTTAAAGTGATCAGTGAAGAGCAGCAGGTTGACTGAGGTGAAGAGCGCAAACAAATTCAAGTGGCAAATTAAATAAAATGTCTCCAGAGACGTGCGCAGGGCAGCGACAGTCCACGTCACTTGGACAGTCCAGTTCTCTTCTTTGAGTCAAAAATATATATATTTACAAAAACATACTTATTCCTGCTGCAATTTGATTCTTTAAACCAGATCATGTTGTTTTCTTCCTTCAGTTTTTTTATGTGACTGTATTTTTAGACTGGATCCTGCACTCCGTGTATCAGTGATCCTTGTTTGGTGCATTTTATCACAGGCTTGGCAATCTCATTAATGTTTTAACTTGATTTTTTCCTTCTTTTGGCATATATTGAATTGTTATTAGACACTCGATAGCAGAGAGCTGACAGGAAATGAGGGGAGAGAGCGAGATGGGGAATGATATGCAATGCGGGCTGAACTCAAACTGCGGGATGTTGCGATTTCATGGTCAGCTCCTTGAGCTCCCTAGTCGACCGGGGCACCCCACCTTTTTGTGTTTTTACGACTGAGGTGCAGTCGAAGGCAGATTTATTGCAACAATAATGTTTGACAGTAAAGTTGTATTGTAAAATTATGAGTCAGGCATGCTACATTTAGTTATGTTGTGATTTGCGTCGAGCACGATTGTTTCCCATTTCCCCAGACTGCAGCACTGAAACCACCACTGACAACTGGCCAGGAACCATGCTTGTTCATTCGTGCGTTTAAGGAGTTTCATGATCGACGAGCCATTAGGATTCTCTAATATATAACTTCATTAGGCCTTTATTGTCCGATACATTCGCTGGATCTAGATGATGGTTTCAACGAGCACTGCTGAGAGGAGAAGTGATCAAATAAGCGTCCCAGATATGTTTGTCCACCCACATCCTTTTTATACACACAGATACATGCATGCACGCGCACACACATCGAATAACCATATAATTGCACTGGAAATGGGGAAGTCAGAGCGCACTTTTTGGTGATATATAAAAAAACAAACTTGTGCCTCAATTCTTTGCAACATGCATTTATGTGGAGAATGTATGTTGGTCTGTGCGTGCATGAAGGAACTGAAGGTGAGTAGGGGGATTCAGAAGACCAATGGATTCATTCCATTGCAACAAGAAAGCTACCCCAGGTTTCTTTGCTAAAGAAACCAGAAAACCACATGACCATTATCTTCTTCACAGAGAGCTTCAGTTGCAGAGACATGGGCAAAAACATTGTTAAACACTAATCTCTCTTAGCATCTAGAGAAAATGCTGCACCTGAGAGCAATCATAAATCTTGGTGAGCACATTCATACATTTTACATGGGGTGTAAACACACGCACACAAACTCAGGGCCCATTAATAATTAGGGTTAACATGATCTCATGAGAACTTGAGAGGGGATTGGTTAGTCAGCTCTTCACAGATCTTGCATATGTGTGACACCGATAGAGTCAAAACAGAGAGAGAGACGGTGAGGCGTCATGTGTCATGAAGCTGCTGAGTGATCGTCAGTGCTCGATTAACACACTCTGGGTAAGTGATTAATCCTAATTCTGTTCCAGCGTGCGATGGGAGGGGATGTCACCTTCATATGGAAAACTGTGTGGATTTTTACAGGTGAGCCGTTCGCTGGCAGCAGGTGTAGATGGCATCTCTACTGAGTGAGCTGGAGGCGTTGATGATCATATGCTGTCTCCTGGTTTTTGCCGTCTTCACACTCACTGGGATGCTCAATGAGAACTGTGCACACTCGAATGGTACTGTAAACAAGCACACGCAAAACACAAATGTCATGCTTTATTCATTGAGACAATTTACAGATAATTTATTTACCCAAATAACTATTAGAATGGTCTGTCTGTTTGACTTTCACACAGTGCACTTGTGCATTTATTTTCTGCATGGACTTTGTATGACATGAGTACTGCCACTTTCATACAGATTTCTAATAGGGGTGGAAAAAGCCAAAACACCTGTGACTGTACTGTAGTTTCCAGATTATTTCTCAGCCCTGTTAAATATTATTATAGTCTTGCTGTTACTTAATCCAGCTGTCGTGTTAATAATTTCATTACCTTGTGTCAAATATTTATTTTCATGCTGTGTGCTGTGTAAACTGCGCACACACGATAGCTGTAATTCCTATAGATTTTGGAGCAATGGCGGTTTAATAACGACATTGGCAACAGCCACTAATAGACCTCATGCAATCGATGATGTATAAAATAAGTCATGTATAGAATAAAATTAAGTATGGCGAAATATATAAGATAATCTTAAATCCAAAGTCCTTCGGCGACAGGACAGGAACTAGCTCTGTGTGCAGTTGAAAGCTCCAGAAAAATCTAGTAAAAGCAGATAATCTTATTTTATACATGATTTTTTTTAAATACACCAAATATTTTAATTATATTAGACTCTACACTGCATAAACAAGTGCTAAGCACATTCACAAGTCATTGCCTTCTTCTGTCACTGTGATAAAACCTTATTTATTTGACCATTTTTATCATTTGCTATCCATCAGACACAAAAACACAACCACAGTGTGAAGAGCAGATCACCTGACTTCACCGAGCAACAGCGGCCTCGTTCTTCCTGTTCGGTGCCTGATGAGGACGTGTCAGCGTGTGTGTGTGTGTGTTATCAGTTACCAGAACAAAGTCTAAATGGTGACCTCTCTAAATGTGTGTGTACTCTGTTATAGGATCCAGTGCTATTTGCTTTCAGGATGAGGCACAAAGGAGTGGCCTCGCTGAAAAAGAAAATCAATAAAAAAAACCCTACTTCAACAAACTGTTCCAACTCCTCTTTGAGAGTGTGTGTACGTGACGATACACGGCCCTTTTCCTTTGATCTTCAGTTCTGAAAATAGCTGCTGTGATTCTTCCACTGGTAAGCCTCAAAAACTTCTACCTACTTTTCCTCCCTGCCTTTCTTTCTTGTTGTATCTCACTGTTTGATTTGCTCAAACAAGAAAAATGTGTCATCTCTGACTGAAATGTACGGCTCCTGAGAAGCTCTTCAGAAACAAAAGGTGTGCTGGCAGGATTAGAGTGAGCTCTTGAATTATTCTGCAGTAACGATACATCGGAATCATTCTTGTCAGGGATCAAAAGGTGGAGCAGATCTACAGCACCAAGATAAATATGTGAATTACAGGACATCTATGTTTGTCCATAATGACTCATTCGGCCTCTCAAAACATAAATCATAGCTGCTAATGTATTATTTCAACCGGGCATGACGACCAGTAGAAGGACATGTTTATGTAGTGGTTCATACTGTGATTATTATTATATGGTTAACATAAAGAAAACAGAAATGTGGTTGAAGATAGACAGCTTTGGCATTTTTTAAGTTAGGTTTTGGATTTAGAAAAGGCGTTTGATCATGAAACTCGACTGAAAATGAAAAATTAATTCAGTGAAGTAAAATTCTCTCAGTTCCACTATAAAGTTTTACTTTTTTCCTTTGATTTCGACACGGGCTGTTTTATTTATGAGAGTCCTGCCTCCAGTTTCACCCAGCCACTCACACTATGATACCACAGTGCACTTCCTAACTTTGTTATACTTAAAAAATTTTAAAAAAGCATGTGATACTGCAGAGGTCACATGAACTGACATTATTCAAATGTCTCGTATATGTATATCTATCTATCTATCTATTACAAAAAACAAGGTTATAAGGCCCTCTGGTGGAGGCAACAGGCTATGGCACCTCAAGCTGCACATGAACAGTATATGAAAATACAACTTTTCATGTATGTAATGCAAAACAGTGACTTTTGTGCTGTAAATAAATATAAAAAAATACAATATAATTACAATTCTATTATGTGGATACTGTGTATTTAAGGTAGCAGTAACCTATAATTTCACTATGAATTCCAGAGTCAATTCCAAGTCAAGTCCCAATTTTATCCACATCGTAAATTATCCTGGTTCCAAACCTCTTTATTTGCTGCCCACATCTCAGATTAGTTAAGTGGTTCAAATAGTGACTGGATGAAGTGAAGACAGAAGGTTCGATTCAGTCCGATTATCAGCGTACTTGTAAAGTGGCACAGGTTTGTCCACACACACAAGAACGGAACTGGTTTGGCAGCAGGTGTGCAAAAAAATAGTTCCAGAACGAGTTCAGTGGTCTATGAATTACCGAAAAACTCTTTCTTTCAATGAGCAATTTTCATTTTTAATTTATAAGCCCTGAGACCGTAGCTGAATAAGCTGATCAGCCATAACTTTATGACCACTGACGGATGAAGTGAAGAATATTGATTATTTCGTTACCATGGCACCTGTCGGTGGGGGGATATATTAGGCAGCAAGTGAACATTTTGTAGTCCAACTTGATGTGTTGAAGAAGGAAAAATGGGCAAGCCTAAAGGTGTGAGCGACTTTGACAAGGGCCAAATAGTGATGGTTAGACCACTGGGTCAGAGCATCTCCAACACTGCAGCTCTTGTGAGGTTTTCCCGGGCTGCAGTGGTCAGCACCTACCAAAAGTGGTGCAGGGAAGGAAAGCCAGTGAATCGGCGACAGGGTCACACTGTCTCTCTTCTAAGATGATTAGTCTGTTTCTGTGTCATGCATGATGTTCTTAATGTTAGTTCTCTCTGTGAAGACGTTACATAATGTAATGACGTGCTTTGTGCTGGGTAGCTGTGTAGATGGAACTGCCGTTCTCTGCCCTTGAGCTGACCTTCATCATCATTGCCTTTGTCATCTTCTCGCTCTTCAGCTTGGCTTCAGTCTGCATCGTACCACCAGCAGCACATCCAGGTAACACACTCCTCCTCTGCTGTCACACACACAGAAAACATGACTGCTTTTCTAATGCTGCACACTGTAACGTATGTCTGCGTCTCTTTTAGAAAAAGGCATCCATGAAGCAGAGAAGTCACGACCATTTAACAGGAAGCAGAGAGTGATCACCAAGCAAGCTGGACAGAAGCCATAAAATAAAAGTCGGAGATCTCTGTCTTGATCTGGTGTACTGCAGGGTTTTCAGTGTACTGTAATGTGGTCAAAAAGTACATAAAGATCTATCCACTGTATGTTTTTTGGTAAAACTAGAGCCATTTGTTATATATGTGAACAGTGACATTTTGCTGATTATGTGATATGGTCTGCACGACCCCCTGACATCTTTGTGCCACCACAACTTTCAAAAATCAAACCTGCGCGCTTCTGCTAGGATATAGGTGCTTGCTCTTTAGCGCCGTCTGTAGTTTTCATACAGTATCACATCAACACTACATTAAATTACATTAATAAAGGCCAAAGTTGATGAGGAAAAGCAGAAGTTTAGGTAGAAAGTGATGCTTTTCTTTATGTGCTTTCTGAATTTGCAGCTACTGATGTGCATGGCCAGAAAACAAGAACGAGCCATACTGCACTATAAAAATCAATCTACAGCATGGACACTGGGTTTGTGTGTCTGGGTTAGGATTTAACAAACCAAGTGACTTTTGGCCCCTGAAGCCCTATTGGGGTGACATCGTCGGGGGGGCTAGAGGCGGCTCCCCGTTGAGTTTGCCCCTTGACCCCTGAGCCCTCCGTCACTCCTCCACCACAGACAGCCGTCTAGTTGCTGACGCGGAGGGGAGGAGGTGCTCCAGAATAAAGACAAAGATAATCAGCCGTCGTGACCCACCATCTCTGTCTTCACAGAGTGCCGGAGAAGAAGAAAATAAACGCCCGGCTCATTTGTGGTGTGTAATGTGTCCTCATGGTCCATTCTGTTTGTTGTGTGTGTGTGTGTATTGGGTGTTCACTGCTGTTCATGTGTATATGCATCCATCGGGATCTGTATTGGGCAATTGGAGATAAAGGGTCTTAAGAGTAATTAAGCTCTGGCTGGCTGTGGCCCTCATTAACACTGACGACCTTATGGCATGACAACAGACCCACTATCACTCTAACGATGGACAATGAACCGACCCATCAGATCACAGTCAACACTCGTACACACACCCCAGAAAATTCAGACATCACGGCACATAGCATCTCTGCTACTCTATCGCTCACCTACATTCTGCTCAGTATCCACTTGAATGTGTTTATATTAAAGCAAAACTATGGTCAATACAACTTCTTGTAGCGCTCACAAGCGGTTGGATTGGTTGCGCTCACAGCAAGTGACAAATTAAAAGAAAAAACTTAAATAAACAAATGGAGATGCTTCCATACATGGCACACAGGGTCAATGAAAGGCACATGGCTATATCTAGCCTCTATCACGGACGGTGTAAGTAATTTTCTATCACTATATAACGATTAATTTCATCAATTAATCTGCCAAATATTTTCTCAATAATTGATTCATAGCTTTTGTCAGTCCAGTTCCAGTGAATTTAATACCTGAAAAATCAAGCTACTTCATCCCACTGATGCACACACAATACAACCAGAGACCGTACAGGGACAGCTGCAGCCATGGTATTGCAATTACAAAATCTCTCACGGTAGACAGATTTATATTGCTTCAAGGTACCTATTGACATATTGCCTAATGTGAATCATATGCCATGGCCATCGCATCCAGCAGAACACCTATGAGAGATTATGGGACGATGTGTTGAACACCATCATCCACCACCATCATCATCAAATCACCAAATGAGGGAATATCTTTTAGAATAGTTGTGTTCATCCCTCCAGCAGAGTTCAAACATACTTTGTGCTCTTCACCGGACTGACTAAGATACTTTATTGTGTATTTTCCTTTAATTTGTACATATCTGTATATACATATATAGCTCTGGAAAAAATTAAGAGGCCACTCCAAATTTTCCAAAGTTAATTTTACTCAAACACAAACCTATAAATAGCGAAACCAGAGAACTGATCATTTTGCAGTGGTCTCTAATTTTTTTCCAGAGCTGTATATATATAATAACTATTTGTCCATGTTAAGCGCACCTGTTTACAGGTATGCAATAATGTTCATCTCAGCGTAAAAGAAACAGAGTCTTTTTATGATGCACTGTTCTTCCTAACAGGTTTTATCAGAGAGGAAGGTCTTTATCTGTGTGCCGGGGTCAGGAGATGATGGGAGAGGAAGAAGAAAGTGAAAAACCAGGAGGGGAGGAGAGGCTGAAGATTCCTCTGTGACCGTAAAGATCACAGCGACTAGGAAGACCTTGACTATATAAACAGTAGCAATAAGAGCAGTCTAACTCCGTCCAACACTTTCCTGAGTAACACACTCATCCACAATGTGCCAAACCGGCAGAGAAAAATAGGACCATGGACACTATTCCACTTGTAGCCTGACATTAAACTTTGTGATCATCAAAGTACATTTTGATCTGTTTCCTTACATGCAGCAGATCACTGCGTTGACGTCTAATAATAGTCTGATTACTGACTTTCACTCTCCAGTTATCCTGTGCACAGTGCCTGTTGAGTTCATCCACACATTAAAGTGAAAAGATTATGAGGGATGCTCATTGTGAGTGGTAAGGTCAATACAAGGGCTGGGTATGATGTAAAGTCTTGAGATACTATTGCTGATATGACACCTTAGATTTGGTACCGACTAATAGTTATCTCGATTAGCAGTTAAAATCTGTAAATGTGTCTATAAAATGGTTCAAAATGCCTTTCACAAGTTTCCAGAGCTGAACGTGTCCTTAACTATGCTTGTGTTTTTCATGACCTACATTGCAAAACCCAAATGTATTCAATTTACAATCATATGAAACCGAGAAGAGTAGAACAATTTTTACATATTAAAAGCTGAAACCAGTGAATTTGAGCTATTTTTACAAAACAAAAATGACAGATTATCTGTTGACTGACTAATCGCTTAAATGACTAATGGTTTCAGCTCTAATACCAACACAAATACTTTTTACTACCTTATTCTGAGATATATAAACATGCTTAAAAAAAACATAAATTGCAAACAGTTTGATTTAAATCAAGAAATATCGACTCAAAGCCCAATTTAATATGAATCTGAGGAGACTTTCAGTGTTTCAGTTTTCGATGCTCAGTGCTGCAAACACATTTCGGTAGGCACCAAAGACATGAGCAGAAGTGATTAGTCAATTAATACATTAGTCAATCGGCAGAAAATGTAGCCATCAATTTTTATAGTTCAATAACTGCTTAAACACCAAACAGCTTCTGGTTCCAGCTTCTCCACTGTGACGATCATGCTGTTTTTCTCTGTTTTATACCTTAATAAACTGAATATGTTAGGGTTATGAACTGTTGATGGGACAAAAGAAGATATCTGAAGACCTCGCCTTGGAAGATTATGATGTGCATTTGGTCTGTACCAAAAACATTATATTATCACACACCACAGAATAACCTTTACCGGTGGAGGAGCGGTGCCACGGTACTATAGTGGTTTAATAGGAGGTTGCCCTGTGTGACTCTCTCGTAGGGGGGTGTTTGAGCAGACTGGGTAATCCCTGTAAAGACGAATAATCCCCAGGAAGAGCAAATATTACAACATGCTCTACTCTTGTCACACAGAAAACCTGGTGGGGAGAATTCGACACGATTCACTGGCTTCCGGTTTGAAGGGCAAAGAGGAAGAAGCAGGGAGAGACAGCGAGAGATTGAGATTTGGCAGCAGTGGATACCAGGTGGCTCCGAATGACAATTGCAACAAGATTAACATATCCAAACAGGGAAGAGAAAAGTTTTTTGAAAGACAATGGCAGCCGATATGCAAAGTGCAGCTCGCCACAGAAACAAACTACATACCTCGGCTGAGTGTGTCTGTGTGCGTGTGTGTGTTTGTACGTTGGCCACAACCAACGAGGAATCTCTGTCATTTCAAGCAACATTTTTGCAAACACCATAAAGCAATAAAAGCAACATTTCCAAGGACATAATGACACTAACACACACACACCAATAAAGAAGCCACAAAGAGAGAGACTCTTTTTGGCCTCTTTTGTCTATTTCTGAGGAGCTAAAGAGAGCTGACAGTCTGGATGCCTGTTCGAAGTCTCTGTAACTGTTTCGAGCCCCCAGTCCATTAGTGTCCTGCTGCTTCTCTAATCCTCATTCACATGTAATGGCTGACATTTCATCTTAATGCGTTAATTCATTAGATGGGCGCTGAATGGAGAGTCTCAGGCCACAGAGACGGCCGTAAGCAGACATGCTAATGAGCCCCCACGCTTTGCAAAAGCCACCGGCAACCGCAGAGCTAATGCCAAGTGAACTGGGTTACCTGCTGCAAGAAAGTCCCCTGGTATACCACCGACTGACAACCTGCATGAGAGGTAGGACTGGGGATTGTTTTAATATTTCAATACTACTTCTGTACCAATACTGTTTTGGTACCTTACTTTAAGACATATGAATATAAGAAATACAAACATGTTTTCTATAAAACCACTTTTAATCAAAAAGTTGTCTAAACATAAGCAGCGAGGCACCAATGTTGCTTAAACAGAAAAGGAATTTTGATTTAAATCAGGAACTATATCCGATCAAAGGTTAGAAATCTGACAAGACATTTGATTGAAAATTTCAATACTGTTTCGATCACATTTAGCTGATTCTAAAAGAAAGTAGTGTAGTTCTACACACAAGCCTAATTATCACACATGAAAACTGATTGGTGATTAAAGAATAAATCATTAAGATTCCCTCTCAGACTTGAGTTTTAATTTTTTACAGATGACACTTGCCTAAAAAACAGAAATCCCCAAAAGGACAAAAATCAAAAACCCAGTCCTGCCAAGGATTGCTTTTTATAAAAAGACAGCTTTATTCATTGAACTACACACCTACGAACACAACCTCCCCACAAAGATAAACACTCAGACAGACAGTCAGGCTTCTTTGAGCATTGTTAGTCCAGTTAGTTTCACTCAATCAGGACCCCGGCCCAAAATTCTCAGTGCAAACGCCCCCCCTCCACCACCCGAGCACCCAAAAGCCCCAGATGTGTGCGTCCTCCACAGTGCGGGGGTAGGGGACAACCGAGGGAGGAGGGATCTGGCTCTCCTCAGAACCTGCTACTTTCAATGACAGCTTCTTAAATCTTTCCTCTAATGTTTTTAAGTGATAAATCAACATTGCCTGCTTCATACACCCTTGAACATTTCAATCACTCATGGCTGCACACACATTCATGCACGCACAAAATGCTGCATGCAGGAGGGGAGTGTGTGCTCAAGGGGCAGTTAGCGGGTTGGGAGGGGGCTTCCTGTCACTTGAATTACCCTCTACATGTGGGGTCAATATGTGCAATCCTGAAGCTTGTGTGGGTGTGTGTGTCAGGGGTTGAGGTGGGGGCTGCTGTGGGAGCTACACAACCCCTCATACTACCCCTCCCTCTAAAAGGCTGTATAAAGGAGGTGGGGGGAAAGGCACCTTTGTCACTTTGCTCTCAGACACAGAGGCAATCACACTCTCACTGGACACACAAACACTGCGGACACACACACGGTCCTCAGGGACATACTGATTATCCTGAGAAAAGAGGTACTTCTCTGTGCCGGATTCTCCCGTGGAGGCCCCTCTGGACTGAAAGAGAGACCGGAATCGCACTGAAGTCCATCTGGGAGCCAAAGAGACTCTTCCGGACGTTTGGAAAAGTATCATTAATAAGCTCCTCATCCAGCCATGAGGATCTTCAACCTGCTCTACCTGCTCCTGCTGCTCGCAGCTGTTGCAGCACCCATCTCCTCTGCCAGACCAGGTAAGCATCCCAAACCCTTTCCAGATTCCAGACGTCTGTACTGGCCGGCAGGTGTCCCTTAAAATCGGCCAGGACAGGGCAAAGTAGTCTCTCTAAAAAAACAAAATCACTTCTAACTATGGGTTACCATAGCAACAGTTCTGAAATTAAGCCTCATCAAGTAGCTAATGTACGAATTCCTTCAACGTGTGGCGCGTTCACGAGTTCGCGTGCAGTGCGTAAACACGGAAACTCGAGTGGGAGAAACCGTTACCGTGAGCCTCCCAGTAAATTAACTGCTACAGTGTCAACAACCTCGCAGCTGGTACATCTGAGAAAACTCAGTTATGTGATGACACTGAGACTATTGAATTTGCCAACTATAAAGAGACTAAAATGGGAGATGGTCTTTGTATATTGCCCAAACCGCTACAAACACATAACACGGCAAAGTGACTACATTTCAGGCTTAATTTCCATTTATCTGGCGCGAGAACACGACGAGAAATGGAGTTAATTAGCCGCCTTGGAATACTGAGTCCAACAAGTATGTCCCGTTCTTCCCATTTCTCCAACATGACTCGAATGCAGCCCTAGCATGACTCATTTACGGTATATTTGCGTTTTCCGTGACACAGTTTAACTTCAGTATTCGCCTTTGCGCCTCTTTTTGTGTAACGCGCACACAGCCGGTGCGACAGGTTGTAAGTGGTGCTGACTGCGGCAGCATCACGCGGCTCCTGCTCCACGTAGCAGGTGCGCTTTTGACGCGAATCCACGCTGCTTCGTGCGGCGGGCGGAGGCAAACGGCGGCTGTTACACAGCGACGCTTCCGTGCCTCGAGCTCGTGGTTAGGTTCGTGCGAGCACGGAGGGGCGAGGAGGCGAGGAGGGAAGGAGGGAAGGAGGGAGCGACAGGAGCGGAGCGGATCGCACCGCGGCCCCAGTGAGGCCCCTTTGTCCCCGGCTGGAAGGCACTCCGGCGCGCTTTTGTTCATCGCGGTGTTAGAACGCCATGCAAATACCCGAGCTTTATTAACATGACATGGAGCAGCAGTGGCAAGTGTAAAGGAGCCTCGCTTCGGGCGGGGGGGAGCAGCTTCTTTCAGAGGGTAACGCCAAAGGGGGGCGGGGGTCATAAAGTCATCGTGCCAGTTTATCTCTTCCTGGGCTCGGCTGGCAGCCTGTGAACCGCAGGGGTCGGAGTGGATTTATTACGGACGTTTAAAAATAATAATCATGCGTTAGGCCTGTGCGTCCCAGTTTATTAGAAACTATAAAACTCAAGAAAGCCGCATTTGTGTGATCAAACAGAGGATACAAATTAGGCTTTGTTAGTTTCAAAATGACACTTATTTGGAACGTGGTGCCTGTATGTGATGTTGTTCTATCTCCTGCTGCTAAAAAGCACCATCTGACTTTCCTCTCCTCCACTTGGGATTAATTAGGCGTGTCCGGTGATACGCGGGGCCCCACCTGCAGACATAAATCCTGCTTTTACACCCACAATTACATTTGACATGCAGTTCGTGCATGCTAGCAGTCTGAGCTTACAATAAACTATACACGGTTGTAGGCTACAAATTCAAACTACCTGCTCATGCACTGGCTTTATTCTGCATGTTAGAATTAAAAACCATCTCTTTCAGATTTCCTGAACCTGAGGAGAAAGTACCACAGACATCACTGCCCACACAGACGCTGCCTGCCCCTCCACTCCAGAGTACCCTTCCCCTAAGGTAAGACATGTGTGCATGTGTTTCTGCGTGAAAGAGGTTATGAGCCGAGCTGCGTGATACACGGACCAAATCCAGGTTACAGAGTTGGCAGGTGGCAGTTAAGAAGGCGCGCGTGATTAGTGGCAGAGGTGTGTGTTCACGCAGGGGTGCCGGGGAGGGGAGGCATCACATAAATCTCACTAACGATGAAGAGCAAGGCTTTAATGCCACGAGGAGTGTTTGGGGAGAGTGAGGGGAGTTTCGGCATTAAATTGGACTCTTGTACACTCACTTAAAGCTGTGCTTGTCCTACCCGAACTCCTTTTAGCAGGACACTAAATTGTGTTTTTCCCCCCCATTACAGGTTGAAGCACAAGACTGACGATGACCTAATGAAAGAAATATGGATGACGCAGCTGCAGTTTGTGAGCCGAACACTTTGGACGGGTCCCAGTACGAAGACATAGATTGTGAAGTGGTGGAAAAAACAAAACAAAACAACAACTATGGGACACCATGAAAACGCCATCTAGAGACTGTCATGTCAAGACTGCAACAAGAAACTGTGTTCAAAATCAAGCTCAACTTTAGCTCGAGCATGATTGTAAAATATGAATTAATTAAATGTTTTGGCATCCTGGTGGCCACAGATCTGAGGTTGTCCAGTTGCAGGCATCGTCCCCTCATATCCGAATACTGAACGACAACAAGGGAAAAGGAGCTACAACCACATCTGTCATCAAGTACGTTCGACACGCAACTCAAAACGCTACCAAAGAGACCAAAGAGCTGGAAACATCTTCGTGACTGCAGTTATGATGAACAGCATCATAGCATGCAGTATTCCTACAAAGTGTTTATAATGCATGCATGCACTTGAAATGTTTATTGAATTACATTTAAATCTTTTAAATAAAAAAATGTATGATCATAGTGTTTTGTTTTTATTGCATTTGTAAGGCAAAATTAGTCGATTATAGGCTCAAATGTGCAACGTTTGAGTAGAATAACAATAGGTTTTAAGCCAGATGTCATTTAAATTTGGGATACTTTTGTTAGAGTAAAACAGTAGCTTTATATGTGTGACCTAAAGGCCCAAAATCAAACGGGGCTCCTGATACCTGCAGTTATCCCGATAACTCCGGGCTCCCAGGAGAAGCCACATGGCAAAGGAGTTGTAAATGCCGCACTCCCTGTGGAGTTACGGATGCCGGAGAATAAAGAAATCACAATGGGGCGCAAACACCAAGGGCTCGTGTGACGACCTCAATATTTCATTATCGTAGATTCCCGTGATGGTCGAAATCTAACACAGAAAAGGCGAGGCGGGAAAGGGCATTCACACCAAGCTCATGTTGACACTGCGGTGTTTCTATTGTTTGCGAACTTTCTTTTAGCGCTCACAGTGCGTTATACAAAATAAACAGAAAACTGCAGTCACTTACTTGGGTTTCATTGAAGTACTGTGTCAACTGTCAGCCCTGAATAGGCTTCAATGAAATAAACAAAAACAGGAGAATGTTAAAGATTTATTGGAATCGGATTACAAATACACAAACGTAATGATTGAACAGATAGAAAAAAAAACAAAGCATTTACACACACACACACAGACGTAAAATAGCACAGACTTTGTACAGAGTTACTCGATCTGTTTCTATTGGTTGACTCTGATAAGTGATAAAAGTGCACATGATCTCTAAAATACTTTGGGCTCTAGTGTTCCTCTCGCAGTAACACAAGTGACGGCATACACGGGTCACCGGGGGTCGTAAGTGATAAAAACCCCTCACCTCTGATCTGCGACCCATGACTCCTCCTCCCACTTCGCCTCTTTAACTGTCCTCCACTTACAGCTCACCTCCTCCTGCATTATCTGTCCATCTCAGGTGAAGATGCCTCGCAGAGGAGCCCTCCCATCTTAGGTTTGCACGCACAGGTGCTTGTGTGCACAGGGATTTCCTTACTTCTAGTCTTTTATCCAGTGTTTCTTCTAGCTTCAGTCCTCTCTTTCAATCCCACAGATCCTCGCTCCTTTGTGTTATGAGAGCAGAGCATTAAAAGGGTGATGAGTGTGGTGGCTGCTTCACATGGAGAAAGAAGGAGGAGGCCAGACTGTGGTCATTGCTGAGCGGTGAGGTTGAGAAGCCTCTTGCTCAGCAAGGTGTTGTGCTGTTTCAGGTACTCTATCAGGTCCGCCTGCTTCTCCACCACCTCCTCCAGACTGGAGCCCTCTCTGTCACACAAATAATAGCAAATCTGTAGGAATCTGTAACATTGTTCGGATTCATAAGTCGGTTTAAGCATGAGTTTGGTGATATTCTATATTTTTCTTATCGTCCACAAATGCCATAAAAAGACTATAACCAACAATAAATTGATCTTAAGTGTTGTGTGTTATGGCCTGATCTATCTTGTTCCACTGTGCCATAGAGCTCCATTGTTGTCCAAAAATGATTAACACAGACCAAAGAGCCACAGTATTGCACTGTTTGACGTGTTCCTTTATTACCACGAATGGTAGTGGCCGCTGTATGTGGGCACTTTATTTGGAGTCAATCCTGCTGTGAAAACAGCAAATTCGTGGTTGAAAATAGTCTCCAGCAGATACACAGTTTACTGCAGATTTAGTGAAGTTTTCAAAAAACTACAGTTCCCACCCTCAAGCCCTTCTTGAAAAACGGAAAGAAAACAAAGGGCTTGGGGCCACAGATGGGCTGAAGGAAATGGAAAAACCAAACAAACACATTGTTGGTTTTGGGCTTTTCAAGGGATTTGTTTAACATTAACAAAAATATAGAATGTGTCCAGCCTTGAACTTAAAGTTTGAGCAATGTAATCTTTTTTTTGCAGTTAAACATAGCTCTTCATTACATAAATTAAAATATGACAAAACAATTATGAATAGAAGTGCAATGTTTGGGATCTGGTACACGAAAAGGGAGCGATAATGAAAATATTAACAATTGTAATAATGTGAAGGAAGAGAAGGGACGTTCACCCCGCTTCTCACTACTGAATCCATACACGTTGTCATCAATGTTATAGTTAATGTTATTAGCCAGATTATTATTATTATTACAGTAATCTCAAGAACTTGGACCAAGACCCACGTTTTATACTTCAAGCCCCTTTACGTAACATGGTGCATGTGGTGAAAGGGGCTTGTGTGTGTGTGAAAGAGTGAAAGCTGTGTACCTGAAGCCGGTCTCAGTCGGCAGGCTCGTGAAGCTGAAGTTGTGCGAATGCTCTTCTTGGCTGACGTCTGGTGCCGCTCGCTCCTTGTTGAACTGCATCACCTTGACTGAAACCACAAACAAACAAAAAAAGTTTCAGGTGCTTTTCTTTTACACCATGAAACCATTATTTTATCTTGTCAGCTGCACATAAAGACACAGACATTATTGGGCAGTGAAAGCTACCCTGCAAACATTAATCACTCAGGTGAGAAAGAGCACACATGTTTTGTTTTTTTTTTTACTGTTTTCCATCCCTCTCCTAAAACACACACAGGCTGTTATATCCTGCACTTAGTCCTTATGGGCTGCCATATCCTGCACTCAAACCTCTAATTCTCACACCCTAAACATACACCTTTACGCAGGAGGCGGGGATTGCAGCCAGGTGTGGGTGTGGAGCGGAGCATACTGTAGCTAGAAGAGCAGCCAGGGCGAAAAATATGGGAGATGTTGGCGCTGTTTGAATCAAGATAAAGGCCATGGTGTGTGGGGTTGCAGGGCGAGTGTGTGAGGAAGGGCAGAGGGAGGAGCTGGCTGAGTATTGATAAGGCTTGGGTGTCATTAGAGAGAGGAAATTGTCAGGGAGGTTCTAAAGAGCGCTATCTTTACTTTGCTACAGTGCAGCATCTCCGCATCCACACTCACACACAATCTAAAGAAATACTGCACATTCCTGCATAATGAGGCCCTAAATCTGTGTGTGGGTGTGTGTAAATACAGCAATAGTAAGCAAGTATGTAAGAGAGGGAGAGACATTCCAGTAAGGCAGAGAAATGAAGTGTCACAAATGTTTGCATGTACACACATTACTGAGAATAACCAGGTTACGGTAATACTTTGATGAAAGCTTTTATATTCACAGCGGCCTGTTTAAAGGATATTAGTTAGGCCAGCAAATGTCTGGCATGTATGTAGTGCACATACATTTCCAATTACGCATTTACAATTTATGGACATGCAGGTTAGGTTAACTGGCAATTCTAAAATTGCCGGTGCTCTCCGGGGTGAACCCGTCTCCCCTTGGCCAATGTCTTGCACATTGTTGTCGTTTGTTTCTGTTATGTCTTTTTTCAGAATAATTTCAAAATATATCATGAAGCTCTGTACATGCAACAGACACCGACTAATATAATGTTATGTTGATTATTGTACATCTGTTTATGTTGTTGTTATGTTTAGGAAATCCTTCAGGTCTGTGGAGTTCAGTGTACTGCAGCAGGGGGCAAAAAAACAAAAAGACAAGAGATGCCAAGATAGATAGATGGATGGATGGATGGCGTGTAAAGCAAGTGACACTTTTCACACGTCCCTGGCAGAGATTCTCACACGCCTGGACAGACAGTGCTAAGATCTGGTCTACTCAGATCTAAGAAGCTTCAATCACCCATTAAGAAGTGCACATTTCCAGGTGATAACAATGAAGCTGTGGAGGTACAGCTAATGGCACCACACATCGTGCTCACAACTAGGCACAGCCTGAATCACAATCAAACAAGTGGAAGGAAATAGATGATGGAGCAATGATGGAGACCGAATAGAGTAACGTAAGACGAAGGAGAAGAGAGAACACCTTTTAGTTGCAGGACAGGACATCAAAAGAGTCTAAAAGGCACATGCAAGTCTATACAATAATGTAGTCACTTGTAGGAGCTGCAGATGTTGGAAAACGTTGAATGACTTCAAGGAGAAACCTGAGCAAAAAAGACTTATCAGCAATGCTCAACAATAAGCATTTAAAAAAATCTAAAGGATATGGATGAAAAAAAGACCAAATATTTGTGTACGTAATGAACATATAGTTCGCACTTGTGCGGATGTGGATGCTTAGCTGGTGAACTCACATATAACTAATCTGTCCACAGTTACAGTTTTGCTACTTTTAAACGATGAATACAGCTTGTGAATGTAACACAACGTTGGACTGGCATTAACTAAAATCTCCTTTTTCAACACAGAAAATGACATGGGATGGACTGGTTCACATATAGGCAGGTCTGCCTGCCAACTTTACTGTAGTGAACTTAAAAGTTGTGTTTTAACACAAAGAGCAAGAATAAAGGGAGAAAAAAAATAAACCAGACAAATTTACACCAGATTATATATTACAATGACACTCTAGTGTAAGACAAAAACACTGATGCTAGTTGTAATGGTGGTGAAATATGTGAAGTATCTGTTTAGAAGAGACCCATAAAAGCTCTATTATAGTGATGTGGATGATGTAAGGATTGTTGGTATAATCATCATCCCTCTATTGAAGCAGTTACAAAATGTTTAAACCGAGATAACATGGCTCACAGTCGTCATCTCTAAGTGGATGATAAAATCTATTATAGTGATAATTGCACATATGGACCTACAGTAATGATGACCAGGTATTTGTGATGCTACTGTCATACAGTACACAGGGTTTGTGTGTAATCGGAGTGTGCTGTGGGTATCAGTGTGTGTGTGTTAACCCTGTGCCCTGCAGTGCTTACACTAAGTTCTGGCCAGGCCAGAGGAGAGCGATGTATTCTAAATTAAGCCTTTGAAGGCCAAGACATGGCTTTGATGTGCATGTAGGTCTATAGAGGAGAGTGTATTCATATTAAAATGAGAGAGGCAGAAACATAGAGCAAACCTCAAAGACACACACGGGCACACACACACACACACGGGCACACACACACACACACACACTTACAATGAGCACGCACTTCAAAGAGAAGTGGAACGAGGCCTTCCTGCATGGACTTCATAGCTGCAGGCATTATATCGCTCCTTCTCTGCCTCCTTGTAAAAGAGAGTTTTTCTTTCCTCCTCATGAACTCGCCGATGTCACCTTGAATCTGCATCAGTCTGAGTCTGTGTGTTTGTGTGTGTCCACGCGCGCTTGTGTTTGTGCTGTAAAAAAGGTCTGCGCTGCGAGGCGTCACTCGGTTTGCGTCATGCCTGACTGCACCGATCTGAGCAGGAATGTGGCGGGCGAACACAGATACCCCCCTGTTACACACACTGGATCATCCTCACTGTAAACACAGGGACAATGTGCTTGAGTGTATGTCTCCCCGTGTTTGGGTGGAGTGCATCGAGGGCTACCCTTTGGCTAAGCTAAATCCTAATGCCTCTTATCTTCTCTCCTTGCCTCTCTGGTATCTCAAGCCCCAATCTGTGCCCTTCAGCTGCAAAACACACCTTTAATATGGATTTCCTTTCATTACAGATTCTTCCATATCAATATCCTCTGATAAGAGAATCTTTAATAGTAGTTTTCCTTTACATACTGAGAGGAAGGCCAGTGTTTTGGACTTCTAACATTCTGGGGAATATCTAAATATGGATTGTTTATCGTCTATGAAACATCTCATGGCTTTTTTTTTTTTAAATATCACAGATTACACTTAACAGATTTGTGTAAATTTAAAATACACACTAAAGCGGATTTACCACAGGCTGATATCTGAAATACATATACTAGTGTGAGGCTGGGTATCACTTAAAATGCTTTGATATCAGTGCCAACTTGCTTAGGTTTTGGTAAAATAAACCATAAAACATACAAGATGTTTTTGATACGTTACTTCGAGAAATTTAACCATGTTTTTCTATTTTTAAAAAATGTTATATTCCCATTTAACAAATGCTTAAATTACAATCAAATTGAACCCAAACTACATCTGGGTTTAACTTTGTCCTAACACAAAACAACTGTCTAAAAACTTTGCCTCGATAAAATTGTCTAAATTAAACAAAAATATGACTTACTTTTGGCACTTTTCAACTATGACTACGTGAGAATTTAATCTGAAGACTGACCTCTCATTATCATGTAGATCAATGTTAGACATCAAATAAAAAACAGATTTCAATGGGATTTCACAGAATTCCTCATAGGATTTTCCATATGTACAAATTGCACAAAGAAACAGAATTCCTGCTAGATAGATGACAATTAAAATGTGTCCTTTCTGTATTTCAAGATAATTACATGGTTGCATGCACTTGCTAAAATTTGGAGGAATCTAGTGATGCTGCAAAGTGTGTACTTTTCCAGAGAAGGTTGCCAAAATACAGCCATGCTAGCAGCACTGTGAGGATGTGCAATGACAACGCTAACATGCTGATGTTTTGCAGGTATTATGTTTATACCATATTCACCATCTTAGTTTTGAGTGCTACCATTCTAACATTTGTTAATTAGCACTAAACACAAAGTTACAGCCGAGGGTGATGGGAATGTCATTCATTTTGCAGGTATTTTGTCATAAACCAAAGAATTGGACATAATTGAGTTTTTAGCAGATGATGGTGCTAGAAGAAATGTCAGAGGATCACCAAGTTATTGGATTCATTGTCTGGGAACCATCTGTGCAAAACATCATAGCACTCCATCCAATAGTTGTTGAGATACCATATTTCCTTGAATAAAAACCAACGGTCAAGTAAAAGCCATGTCTCCAGTAACAGCCGGGAAAAAACAAGGCTGGATAAACTCCTGTCATATTATGTGCATGCCAACTAACGTAATATTTTTCCATTGCTTTAATATAATAAACTCAACAACATAATCACGTTACTCACGCTTACTCATCTAAAGTGCTATTGTTCATTTCAGTCACTGCAGGTGCACACGTTTACTCTCAGCCAAGCTGTATGTCGCAGTAACTTACAAATGCCACAAGATGGCAGCAGCTACATTTCAAGTGCTATACAGGAACTTTGCATGTCAATTAGTTATCCACAACACCTTTCCTGCAAATGTTTCACAATAAAAGCCTTGTTAAGAAATGAAGGGTAAGAATTTGTGTCCACTGAAATGTTAGATGGTTTTTAATTTAAAAATGTGTGGTGCAGTAACTTTAACAGGGCAAACGGGAGTGGATCAATACGAGGCTTCCTACTGCAATATGACCAATCTTGTCAACACGGGAATTGCAAACAAAGGCCTGCCTCTAATACAAGCCTGGTTTGGATAAAGGCCTGGTACCTTCTGCAGTTCAGGTAAATAAAGGCCCAGGCCGCTATCTGAAAAAATAGTTTAGTATTAAGCACAGGATCCTTTACGTTATTCCTATGTTCTTTATTTGTGGCTACTCAAAATTCAGATATATGAGAGGCAGTGGAAAATTCACAGATAATTAAGAAAAGCGTATGGGTAATATTGTCTGTTGTGTTGCAAAGTGACTGGGTTGCCCTGTTAAGTTTTTGCAGCTTAAGGCCATTTCAACACAGTGGGCCAGAGCGAGTTCATTTTAAATTAACCAATTTACATAACATCAAGGGAATATAAAAAAAAAAAAGACAATACGTAGATAGATATACATATACCACAGACAGACAGACAGACAGAGAGAGAGAGAGAGAGATGAAGACAGCATGCTGTCAAGTCTGAAAAGGGCAGGTATTGTGATGCGAATGTGTGCAGATAGTATGGGGGTAGTGTGTGTGTGTGTGTGTAACGTAATCTACAGGGTGTGTCTCTCAGAATTTATACTGCTGCTGTTTTTAAGATTGCCACTGAGCTGCTCTACAGTTGTTCCTGCTGTGAAGAAATTTGGTGCTTTTTATACGTGTATCAATTTCACTGAAATCCAGCCTAATTTATATTTTTACAAGGTATTTAGTTGTTCAATTTCTTTTCTTTTATCTCTGAAGTTAGATTCTATACTTGTATTTCTGTTTATATAGTATTTAGTTGATCTCTGCAAGGGAAAGTAGGGTCGGAAATGCAATGAAACATCACTCAACTACACGAAGACCTACTGTCTTACAAAAGAGTTCTGCAATCCCAGAGAAATTATCTTGCTCAATATTAAAATACTATAACGGAGATCACTTTACCTGTGTAATAGAGCAGGCATGGCACTGCCACCAAGAGCTCCAAACCCAGGATGATGAGCAGCATGTAGGTGTGCACGGTCAGTGACAATTGTGCAGCCAGAACAACCAGCAGCAGAACATTTCCTGCACACAAACATACAGAACCACAACCACCCACACACCCACACACCTTAGCATTACTGCCATCTTGTGGCATTAACAGACCTCTACATGTGCAGTTGTACCTGCAGAGTGTATGGTAAGCGGCAGGTACTTCAGCCCCTGCATCTGTCTGTAGAATCGTAGGTATCCTCTGCTCCTGGCCCGGTTGTGGTGGTGCTGCATACACCCGGTGAACAACAGCACCAGCACCCACAAACACACCTTCCCAAACAAAATGACACTGTCGCCTCGCACATTACCCAAAATACTTGTGCACACGTCCTCTTGGCCAAATTTCAACACACACAGCACCGCCACACACACCGACAACACCACATACAGAACCTGAAAGGAAGAAGATAATTGGAGTAAGAAATATGTAACTTCTAACTATAAAATATTTTCATTTTTTTCCCCTTTAATCCAGTTTCCCCAGCAGAAAAAAATAGGATGCCTTTTCTGTGTTAGCTGTATGCGGAACCAGGTTTCACATCCAAACAAATTCTACATTTCTAAAATCAGGTTACTGCTGATATACAGTGTGTAAGCATATTGACGTGTGTGTAAATGTGTGCCTATCATACATGCAGCAGGGACAGCAGACCGGCATGGCAGGGTGTTGGTACAGTCTGAAACTCTCTCCTGATGGCAGAGTGGAGGGCTTCAGCAGAGATCAGTGGTCCGTCCACCAAAGAGTCTTCATCTAGGCTTCGTGACATATCTGCTGAGGTGCCTGCCTGCTAAAGCAAACACCATATTATTAAATTGTATTGAAGCAAATACAGGCCTACTGTCACACTGAGTAGCAGATTTAACTGCAAATATATGTGATTTATATATAAATGTCTTACTTATCATCAATTATATGTACTGTATATATTAACACATATTTCAAATATTCCATATCTACTATGTCACTACCTTCCACCAGATTTAAGTTTTTTTTTTGTTTATATGTATCCTGTAGCTACCTACTTGTCTATGGAACAATCAAGTTTTCTCTGATCTTATACTGTGTCTCCAGCATTGCAATAGTGCTAATCCTAGACCAAAGCATATTTGTGTATAATAAACAGTGAAGGCTGACATGTAACTAATCCCATTCCAGTAATTACTAATGGCACATTCCCATAAAAGCAACTATGACAACCATAAGTCAACTCACGGGCTAAGAGGAGCAATAACAGCCCAACCAGTTTCTATTAGATTTATCTTGGGAACTGAATGAGAAAATGAAACGCAGTAATGTTGCTTAATCTGCAGCCCTCCGCCACAACAATCTCGTTTCAGCATTCGCACTGAAAACAGGAAACAGTTGAGAAACCACGATATAGCTTTTACTACGCGTTGCAGCTGTTTAGAGCTAATCTGACCATTTGTAAAACGTAACGACAGCAACACAGTCGTACATCTTGCTGTGTCACCTGACAGCTCCACCTAGCTAACCCAGGGTAACTGTCACGACTATTTGTCTCTCTTTTCCCAGCACGCTAACCGCTGACAGGCAACCAGTTCACGTTAAATGTCATGTACTTACTGCGTAAAGAGACGGTGCCCGTGAGTCCATTTGTTATGACGTTCGACGCTTTTAAAGAACAAAACAACCGTTAGCTTATATGCTATGAAAGGGGCGGGCAGACAAATAACACACTTCCGGTTCCCCTACTTTATGGTTCCGTTCTGTGTTAAGACTTTGGTTCCTAGCCAAATGAATTCTGTTGCGTCATTCTGTTGCAAAATAAGTACTTTTACATGTAACAGTATGTCTATACAGTCGACATTCGTTTGCCTACTTAAGGTGCCTTTTGATGAAAGAAAACTCGAGGAAAAAATCAGACAGCGTCCCATTTAAAATATTTTATTGATAAACATACACTTGCTATAAAAGACAATGAACTGAGCGCTCTATTCCTCTAAGCGATGCAGACGCTGTCAGGTGTCCAAAACGAGGAAATGACACGCAGAGGAGAGAGGTTCAGCTCACACTCTGGGGAGGCAACACTTGTGATGAGGGGAGACTGTTGGACATTGTGTCATTATACTATGGGGGACTAATTAACAGGGAAGCAGCAAATCACTTTGTGTCATTGGTTTAGCTTATGTGAAGGGGTGCAAGAGAAGAGCAGGTGACAGGAGAGGCTGATCCATTTAAAATGTTTTTTTTTTGCTGGTATGGAGCTGTGCTTCAAGTCAAATCACACATTGCATACATGCCTACACGTGAATGATTTCACACACACACACACACACACACACACACGCACAATGTGCTGAGACCCAGACTCCGTGTGAGTGTGAAATACTCCTGCACACACTCGCCCTCGCATTCATTACATAAGGCACTGTTCGGCTGCAGTCAGTCTATGAGAACAAACAATGGCTAAAACATCTTAAAGGTAAAATAGTTAAAATCCAAAGAACAAGTATTGTTAATAACATGCATTCTCATTCCTGTAAAATGAATTATGATCAATCTTGTGTAAGTTAGCCAGATTCTCAAAAATTCAAAAATATCACGATGATGTACAACATACAAGAGGAAAGTTAAAGTTCAGCTGTGGAGAAGATAACAACCTACATCAAACTCACACACTACTCCATCTGGGCAATATTCACAATAACTTATATATGTTCTTTCATGCAAAACTGTAAACACAAAACACAAACTGAACAAGAAGGTATGATGATGAGTAAGGCATTATAATGGTCAAGCTACTTCAGGTTATCCAACCCAAACCACTGTACGGCACACTCAGAGAGTGGAGTCACATGATCAGTGCAGAAGCGGGGTTTATGAATCAAGATTTTGAGACTGATGCGTTGAAGACAGTAGTGTTCAGCTTTTAGCGTTACATGTTAAGCTTGTGACAGAACAGATCCTTATTTTACTGTCTGGACTGTGCTAAGTACAGATGTGCAAAGGCTTAAACACACTGATTTCCATGCTACACATATTAAAAGAAGTGTATACACGTGTGCAGTTAATAAGCACATGTTGCACTGTTTGTGCGATCTGCAATTTGTGATCTTGTGTCACTCAGTCCAGTTTCGCTCTCAGGAATCATCCATAAAGCTCTTTATGCATTTCAAGAAAAAAAAAATGCGGATTCCAAAGCTCCAGGGAGAGTTTTCCAGAAAGAGATTTAAGGTTCTAGAATTATTCTCCACCCAATCACTGACGTTGACAGCAGAGGATCCAGTTCGAATTCAGGTCCTCATAGTGTGGTGGGCTGACCTCTGCCTGCATACAAACACATGGACATGTGTTAAACTCTGCTCTCATAACCTATAATAAGATTATTTAGTAACACTGTGTGTCTGTAAGTGTTTGTCTGATCTTATTCTTGTTGGCATCAGTTGGTTAATAATCCTTCCTCTCCATTACGACCAGCTTCTTGCCACACCCTTGACCATGTGTTAAGAAGCTGTGCTTATACGCTTCTCTTCTTTTTAAGTATATTAATGTAGTTAATGGGGGCTTCTCACAATTAATGTGTCAGTCTGTGTGTCTCTTTGTGTGTGTGCGCATGTGTTCTCACCCCGAGATGCAATATAGCATTCGTGACAGCTCAGCTGTCCATTACGAATCCGTACGTCAGTCCCTGCAGTGGCATCACCCAGCTGCCCCTTACACACTCCACACTGAAGAAGAAGAGAAGAGAAATACAGTCAACTATTAACATTATACACAGAAAGGATTGTTTTAGACAATCTGTCAAATTATTAAATATGTCTTACACACACTAAAGATGAGGATTATCAAAAAGAAGCCAAATGCTGCTTCTGTGTGAAGTGAAATGAAGTATAAAATTAGTGTGATTGTGTGTACTAGAATAATACAGTACTTTGAAACACTGGATGTGGAAAAACAGTCCCAGTGTATCGATGATCATGGCAGCTCCTTTTCCCAGTGGTTGAGAACAACCAGAACATAGTCTCTTCCCACTAACACACCTACACACACCCAGAGAGCAGGAGAAAAACAGACATTAAAGCATCGTAACTCCATTAAACAGTGAAGCCTAATCTAGATTTTTTTTTAGACACGTAGTTGTGTATTTGTGTGCTAGCATCATTACCTGCTGGGTGAGGGAGGCAGAGGGCACGAAGGAGCGGACGGCTGTTTGCTTGTTACAGCCTCATGTGATTCGGACCTGTGATAAAGAAAACACACAAACAGAAAAAAACATCTGTAACATGTTTTGTAACACGTTTCAGTGAATGATTACAGTTTATACATAAGAAAAGTCTGTTAGGTTGAAAAAAAAACGTGTATTTTTCAAGGTTATTGTAAAGACAATAAATTCTGCTTTACAAGGGAAAAGGTTTCGCCTCAGAAATCATGAGCACTTTTTTTGTTATATCTACTGTAGAATAATCCAATATTCAAATGGTTGCCATGTGGACATAAAACACATTCATGCAGCACATCTGGCCATTTGTTCTCCTTTAAAATCTTGGCATTCAATTCAATAAGATGGCTAACACATTATGATAAGGGTACAAAACAGATGCTTAAGTAACGCATAACCAGTGACTTAATGACTCTTCTCCACTTGTGCTACTGTTAGTTTAGCACACTACATGTTAAACAGTGGTTTAGTACTTAGAATTATATCAGTAATTGTCACTGGTTGCCACAGGGGCCAATATTTAGGAAAAGTTACATTGCCTTGCTTTAATTCACAGTTAGTTCATACATTAATTTATATGCCACCAAATTAGCTGGAATCCAGTTAAATAGAAAAGGGCTTCTCAGGCGCAACCTCTCTGAACGCAGAACATTACTTGGTCAGTTCAAATGTGAAATAAGAAAAATGACAGAATGGCAACAAGAACAACTTCACATACATTCAGGACAAAAATGCAGTAAGTAATTTGGGACGACCCTAAAAGACACAAAGGTACATGCATTGCACACAAAAACACACACACAAAGCATTCCAGCATACCTTTTAACAAAATGTGCCTGGTTTAGCTGAGGGTTGCGGTCCAGCGAGGCCGTCTTCCACAGTTCCTGTTTCTTTGAAGGTTCACCATCACATACAGAATCTACAAATATACACCATAAAAACAAAACCTTTATCATAGAAACTCTGGGGAATGCACGGTCGGGACTGAATGAGCAGCACACGTTCACACCTCCTGCATGTCAGTGTGTATTTCTGCGTGCATCTCACCCTGGAAGAAATGCAGCTTGGACACATGCTGATCCTCGGTCCCTGTGCCGTTTTGCTGGAGAGGAATGTTTCCTCCCTCTGTCTCGATGTTTTCTGGAGCTGATGAAGTCATCCCTGTCTCCTGGTTTAACAAGCAGGTGGGATTGCGGGACATTACAGTCTCCTCTAGAATCCTTCTCTCCTGTAAGAAGTACAAGCAAAATAAAAACACATAAGACATACAAAAGCAGTAAGCGATGCTTATGATTTCATGTGTTTGTCAGTCTGGGTGTGCGATTGTACCTCTTCATTATGCTTTCTCTCTTCCTCCTGCACCTCTAGCTGTGCCTTCTCCCACTCCTTCTTCAGCTTCTCCTGTTCTCTCAGGTATTGCTCCTGCAGAGAAATATTGTACATGTTAAATACTGTATGCATAAAAACACACATATAACATACACATATACACACAGATATATGAACACATCCAGTACATCCTGTGGCTTCTGTTTTCTGCTAAAACACCCATGGAGCCATGCACATACACACCATTCCACCAGTGTACCTGTAGGAGGCGTTCCTGCTCCTGTTGCCACTTTTCCTGGCGTTTACGCTCGTCATTGGGGTCCCAGACCCAGTGATTAACACGTTTAGCCAAGTTCAACATTGGGGTCTCAATCTACCCAGACCCGACGAACAATCACACACACATATACAGAACAAAAGGACAGAAAGAGAGGAAAGGTGAGAGGACAAGTCTGACTACAGTGACTACAAGAGACAAAGGGTCAGGACAGGGTCAAATTTAAGAATGAAGGAAGAACAGGGAAAAAGACAAGCTGGAGCTGGCCGGAGATACTCACATTCACACTGCTCTCCTCGAGTCCCTCTGTGGCAGAGAAAGACACACACACATAGATAAAATAACAAATCTGCTAAAACAAATGATACAGAACATGTGCAGTGAAATAATACTTTATAATTTACAGTTTTACCTGTGACAGTGGGAGAATATTCTTGCATGCCTGTTGGTGATGTAGCTGGCTGAGCCTGTTTTTCCTCCACCGGTCTCCCAGATAATCCCATAGTACCATTCACCTGAAAGTAAAATATTCAACTAAATTAAAAAATATTTTTTTTACAGTGTTGTTTTTCCTTCAGGCAGTTGCTGGCCTCAGTTCATGTAAATGCAATATTAAAATCAACCTGAAGAGACTCGAAGCTTGCTTGCTTTACATGGGCCTTCCATCACAGCGAGCAGCTGAAGAGGTCAGGCTCATGTCTCTCCACGGTTGAGTTCCAGTTTCTACCATCTTTAAGACGATATAAAGTTCCCCCACGAAGATTGAACCAAGACATTATTTTGTCTGTTTGTAAGTTTGGTGTTTTAAACTACTGGAGGTAAAAATGCAATCTATGGTAGCACTGAATGCACTTGCAATTGTTTTTAAGGTCGTTTGTGTGAACTGTGTATTTATTGTTTTTGTACTGCAGTATGGAGTCTAAGACAAATTTCCAGATGGGCACATTAAAGAATATTCTCTCCTTTTCTCTCACCTTTCTGTTTGTCTTCTCACTTTGTGGTAATAAAGATGCAAGAAACTCCTCTGTGATGGTGTATTCAAGAGCTCCTTGCTTTAATGCAAGAATAACCTAAAAGTCACAATGTCCCTTTTAAACTGCACCCATGTGTTTGCTTTAAGTTTGTGCACTGGGTTTCATTTTCCACTAACAAAGCTCATGAATGGTATGAATCAACAGCTGACTCTCATGTCTCAGGTGTCAAGGCTTTCCATAAACACTTCAATGCACCGCGGTGGAAAATTCATGGCAACAATGAACACTTTCATCTGTATTTCCACGCAGCGATAACATAAATTTGACAAAGACCAACATTTTTTACTGTGATCGATCACCTCTCACAGGCTAACCCTCAGTGTATATGCGTGTCTGGATTGTTAGAAAAATATATTCATTCTAAAAAACCAATGGTATCCTTTGGAGAATGGTGAGCAGTAATGTAAAGCATGCATTGGTTGCATTAAATGGACTATCCCACAAGAAATACAGGTATGGTCCTTTCACATGTCACTTGTAATATTACCTGTATGTTGCTTTGGACATCCGGGTGCTGTGGCTCCACATGAGTCTGTGTGAGCTCTGTCACAATAGTTGTCGTGATGATACAGTTTCGGCCTCCAATCAGGGAGCTGATGGCAGAGCCTGAAGACGTGGTTGATTTTTCTCTTTGTGGAGGTATCGTCTGCTCCACTGACTCCTGATTGGTCGTGGTCTGCTCGGAAGGAACATGTTTCTCCGTCTGTTTGGAGGGAACATCTCTGATCTCCTGTGGTGAGTGCCGAGCAGAAGGAGGTGGAGTGGAAACAGATAAATCCTCCGTCGTCTCTCCGTTCACTCGCACCAACCTGTCCATCTGACCGGGACACACGCAGAGAAGGCAGAATTATTGGAAGTTTTATTACTCTATCTTATTAAATAAGTCAGATGGACTTATGGATGCCATTTTTATGTGTCTGCAGGCAGGTTGAAGATAGATTTTTAATAGCTTTGCCGAGCTCAGTCAATGTTTAATGGGATCAGATGAAATTCCTGATGAAAAACATCTTCTATTATACTTTTTCCCCCAATTGTTAAATTCTTCTTAACAAATGTCTTTAAATTGAATACAAAATTCTTCCACTTACATTATTGTTTGGAACTACTGTTTTTAGGTTGGAGGTTTAAAGTTCAATTAATTTATCCACAGAATTATGGAAAGTAAAGTGCAAACCAACACTGATTACAGAATATAGGAAAAATAAAATGAAATAAAACCATAGATAAAAGGAGGGAGCATGATCGACCACATTAGCAGCGACCGGAAGCCAAAGCTGGGAACTTGTATATAAGTATACATATTTATATTCATCCATCGTGTAAAGAGAAGGAGGATCACAGGTTTGACTTTGAATGATTTCTTTGTCAATAGAGAAACAATCAACATCCATATCTGAATCACAATATGTTGTTCAGTAAGATGAGCACTCCTCCGTTGGAGAAGTTCAGAGATGTATTTCTGCTTTTTGAGAGACGTTGATACTTGTTGCCACTGACTACGCTTGACATATTATTCAACAAACCTTCAACTCTGCATGCAGAGAACTAAAAACGGCATCCATGTTACTGGGTAAGAGGTAAACATTTTTAAAACTTCCTAAACATCTCTTTTAATTTAAGCATGAGGTCATGTATTTTGGTGGAACAATGAAGTATCAGATGATCCTGATTGGTATGACTGACTGATATGGAGCCCTCACCTTGACAGGTTTGTGTCCAGACTGTGTGTTCCTGGGCTGGCAGTAAGGCTTGGCTGCCAGCAGGGGGACAGGTCTTGGGGATACAAAAGGAGGGGAGGGGAGTGTGCCTGCAGGCTGCATGGTGTGAGGCTGCACACGTGTAATCAGAGGCGGAGTGTGTTTGGTTTGAGACTTTGCGTCTCCTGTAATCGGCTGCTTCTGTGTGGCTGGAGACTCTGTTGGTTTGGACTGAGGTTCATTAAGTTGTAGTGACTGAGGTGGCACATTTTCTGAGTTTGTGACTGGAGCGAGAGTACTGCCAGGTGCCGGGGAGCTGGAGGAGACACAAACCGATGTCTCTTGTTGAGCAGTTGTATCTGTGGGTACCTCTTCAGGTTTTGTGTGGCTCTGGTCCGTTATAACAGTTGGTTCTGGTTTGTGCAGAGGTTCTGATGTTTCAGACTCATTAATAGGTGATGCCGTTTCGTGCTCCTTGTCCATCTGATTTAGGTCCCGTGTGGGTTTTGAAGTAGATCTCGGCAGTTTTAGGCTGTCCAAAGTTGCATCACTGATGGTAAAGCGAAGAGCGTAATGCTGTAAAACCATGGCCGCCTCCTCTGGAGTCGCTGCATTCCTGTAGGCTTCACACAACTCTGCCTCCCTGCGCTCTCTAGAAAAGAGAAGCAAGTAGAGAGACACAAACCGTTTGATGTCTTTGATATTGCATGTTATTTAATTGTGCATTATGTTTCTGACAGAGATCAACGTTTAAATTTGGCCTACTTCAAATGAGTAAGTCTCATGTTAAGGGCCATGTACAACACAAAAATATCACCCTTACTTCTCCTCTACGATCTCTTTGTAGGTCTTGATGCTTTTCCTCTTGTTCCTGTCACACCCCTCATTCTTCATCCTTTTCTCCATCCTCTTCCTCTCCTCCTCTTTCTTGATCAGTTCCTGCGATGCGCTGCGACGGCGATTCTTCCAGCGAGCCAAGTCCTGTCACAGGTTCAAAGGCACAGTGTCAAATAATGGCAACGTTAATTCAGGATACTGCTCCTAATATTCTCCGTTCTATGTAAATAGACACTACATGCAATGTCTCTTACATTTTGCCAGTGGTCCTCATCTTCCAGGAAGTTGTTGTACTGTTCTTGCATGCGCTCATATCGTGATTGGCTCAGTGGCGGTAAATGTCCCTCCTCTTCCTCGTTAAGCATGTCACTCATGCTCACACTCCTAGAGAGGAAAAAGACAATAGTGCAATAGTGTATAAATTACTGAATCACTTGACCCAGCATATTCAAGCTGTCCAATTTGGCACTGGAAAAGAGCAAATATTTAATATTTGAATTCATTCATTGTTTACTTTGGTCACTTCTGTGAATATTTCCAACACAAACATTTCAAACATATACACTGTAATCTGAAAAAATAATACACATTCCATAATCGAAAAGGAACAGGGAGAAAGAAATGATATGACATACTCAAGCACAACCAATAACTTTTAAATAAATAGTTTTTTTCTGGATATAGTGGGTTGATATAAGTTGCACGCAATAAACAAAAAAGTTACTGTTTTAATACTAACCACAAAGCAATTAAACAAGCAACTGAGCAAACATAGCTAACTTATAATTCAACTTAATAATAGGGTGTTAGTTGAGTAGTCTATATTAGCTTGTGTACATTAAATGTAAAAATTAAAAGCAAATGATGACAATAAAAAGCTGGTTTGTTTGTGAAGAGTCATGGCGTGAACATGTCAGTATATTGTCGTATACTGATAGATTTTTGGACTGTATTCTTGAAATCGAACGTGCACAGTGTGTATAATAATAAAATATAATATATATAAGTATATATTGTCATGCTGAAGCTCATCCAGGTTCCCCGCCGAAAGACTTACTCAGTGTCCTCAGACATAAAAGCAACTCGCCGGCTCATCCTAAAACAATAACAGAATACAGTGAATAAGAGGACAGAGCAGGTGAGAGAATGGGTAGCAGCAAGGTGTTATTGCATTAATGCTAATGTCACACACATCCCAAGCAGAGGAATCTTCTTAAAACTTGCCATCATTGCAGGAAAATAACAGTTGAGAGTACTTGTTTGGCTCTTTTTCACTACCATTCTCAGATCTTTAAAGACACACTGTATACGCAGACTGGATGAATGTCAGAGCTAAATCTGAGAAGAGGTGATGGAGACACATGCAAAAAGAGTTCAGGGGGCATCTCACATCATGGGAGGTAGATCATCGGCATCCAGCCAGAACGGTTTCTTTCGTGGTTCCTCATACACATCCCGCTTTCTCTCTTCCACTTTTTCCTCACCTCTCTCGTCCACCCTCTGCTTTTCCAACTCTGCCTCCACTTTACCAGTCCGGGCAGCGACAGGACTGGGCAGAGGGGCAAGCGATGGAGAGGAGAGGGGCTCAGTCACGTCTGTGACAGAGGTGTTAGGGACTGTCATGTCTCCCTCTTGCTTTGCATCCTGCTCCGGCCTCTCCCTCAGCCGTTCACACTTAGGGAGGGTTGGGGCTTTGGAGGGCGGGGCATGAGGTTTTGCTGCCATGGTAACGATGCTGCTAAAATCCAGTGACAAGGCCAAGATTACCAGGAAATACAGTTCAAAGGGTAAATTAAGACTGCATCACAGACAACAGAAGGCTGCAGCTGATCTGCTCTCTGTTTGCTGAAACCATGTTGCACTTCTGAACACACCCCAGTAGTTGATGTCAAAATAGTGGTTTGTATCTCTTTCCAGAAACAGCATAGTCTGGATAATCCACAGATCTTGCTGCGATCAGTGGGAAATACAACCAAAACTGGCTAGATAACACTAGAAGTAAGCAAATATGTGTACTAAATATGGTTACTAGTTATAGGGAAAATTGAGAAAATGTTCAGTCAGTACATTGCTTGTGCAACTGCAAGTATTTTAATCAGAACACAGCATATCAACTGAACATCCAAAAATGTGGAATTTGTCTTCAGGCAAGCATGCAATTCAACACATGTGGAGAACATCGAGTTCATTAGTATTTGAAAAATTATGCCCAGCAAAGCCCAGATTAAACCTCAACAACAACAACAAAAAAGATAAGTCCAAACCAAGCACAAACTTCACAGAGCCATATGAGAACCTGAGCTCCAAGAATTCAAACACAACAGCAAATCAAAGTCAACCAGTTCTTTCATATACAAATAATACAAATGAGGCGTCCAGCTGCAGGCACTCAAACATGCTGGCATGGCACCAAAACAACACAGTCAAGTCAGAACACCACAGAGTCACCCACAGAGACTTGTTAATGTTAGTGCTGCAGGCCATATACTGTAACTTGTCAACCTAATTAAACCTTCATCTTAAAAGCCATTAAAATATGCTTTTGTTAGACACAGTAGCTGAACTACACCGCAATCTCTTCATCATTCAAACGCAGTAAATACCTTTCACTAGCCAGCTTCTCTGAGAGTTTAGGTCTTCGGTGCAGTGGTTTCATTGCAGATACCGGGGCAATGTTGTATTTAACTGATCCAGGTACTGGCAGGAACTGGTTGATGGACTGATTTGTTCTGGCTGCATTCGGTTTTTGGAATGATCCGGTCCTTCGAGCCATCATATCATCCTTCTCCAGGTCGGGCACAGACTCATTTTCACCATACTCATCCTCATCATCCTCAACACATTCACGTTCACTGTGAGACGTTGCTCGGATCACGATGGAATTAGGGTGTGGCGTTTCCATGGGACCTCTGGGTTGCTGTTGCTCCACTCTGTCAGAGAAACTTCTATAATTGAAATAACTAAACATGAAGCTCTTAGAAGATGCAAACCACACCAAGCTTGTTAGTGCCTACTGTTAGACAGTTCCACACAAATCTCAGCCCACCTGGTGTTCAGATTTTTGCTCCTGTCTGCCTGCACTTCCCTTTTGTTCCGAGGTGCAGCATCAGTGGTCACCTCCCCTTGTGTGCTGCGTCTGGGACTGGGCAGAGGCAGGAAACGGTTGTGTGTCACAGTGGCAGTGCTTTGTTTATGGAAAACTCCTGTCCTCCTCGCCATCATGTCATCTTTCTGGAGATCTGGAATCCTGTCCTCTTCATCCTCCTCATCCTCCTCCTCTGTTCTCCCTTCGTACTGAGCGAGACATTTGTCCAGCTCAGCAGGAGTAGGATGGGTTTCAGGGGCCCAGGGTGGGAGGTCAGCAGAGGAAGGGGTAGTTTGATTAAGGTCAGCTCCATCTACCTGGCTGTGAGAGCATCACATAAAGCTGAAACCGCAGCAACAGCGATGGAGTAATTTGCAACTGGAGTCTTAAAATCCATGCATGAAAATCAGGCCACGGATGAATACAGATCATAAAGAAGGAAGACTGTTCAAACTAAAAACCATTCAACCGAGTGTCTTAGCAACAAATACATAAGGGTTAGAAAAAGAACATGCAAAACGAATGCAAATGTACAAAAAAAAGACCTGTGTTGACATTTTGAGCCACATCAAACACTTTGACCATCAGACTCATGTGATAACCTCCATCTATAAAGTGGAATGTTTTTATTTTATGCACACAGATTGTGTAATATCTCAGGGGGGAAAACTGGTTTACGCAAACATTACAGAAATCCATAAATTCTGCCTTTACTACAGGTTGTCTCTATAGCCTGACCATGATTGAAGGTGATACAGATATTGATATTTGATCGGATATAAATATAAGCAAACATTTTTGAAATTAAGAGCCAAAATGTGGTTGATGCTCTCTCATCAACAATGTAATAGTAAGACACTGTTTCAAAACATTGTTTAAAAATGACTTATATGCCAGTACTGATAGATGCCATTGAGCTAATATTAGCCGATATATCAGCCGGCCATTTATCGAGCTCTACTTGTCACAGCAGCATGTACATGCATGTGTGTGTACCTTTGTTTCCTATTAAAACTACAAGCAAAACAGTACAATGCAGAGGGGTGCATCCAAACTAAATTACTAATTCAAATAAGGCTGAAATGGAAAACATTCTCCAAAATGACATTGACAAGCAATCAAATTAAATAATTTAACAAGTAATGGTTTAGAAAATGACCCATTTATTCCTCAATACAGTCCATACTAATGCAAGATACTTTGGATTCAAGCCCCGGTAGCCTGAGATGTCTTGCATTTGGCCTCGTCCATACCTGTGTTCCCGCTCTGAAAGCTGGGAGCCCAGGCCAATGGTAGGCATGGCTACAGTTGCCTTGGAAAGGAGTCGTCTTAGCAACTCCGTCTCCTCCCATTCACCTGACGTGACTGTGTCTATTGGCTGCGCGATCTCAGTCACGCCCCCAAAGGTCACAACTTTGCTGTGACCTCCTCCAGCCTTTGCTGATCCGCTGAAAGGGCTTCCATAATTTTTCTCCAGACAAGCCTGACACACAGGGGATGGGCTAGCCTCACTGTAGATACAGTCTCACAAATGAAGACAGGCGTACATACACACACACACACAAAACAGCCAGCAAAAGAGCAGGGGGAAAACAAAGAGGGTGGAAAAGAAGTCATGAGCAACCAGAGATAGAGGATCAGTCTGTGAAGACAAAGAAAGGATGAGGTGGAAATGATGAATCAGACAGGAAGTGTGGATGCACAGAAGTGGACAAAGCATGGGGCTGTGTACTTAAATCCCTTCAACACATATGTACATTCACACATACACACCAAGCTTGTTATCCACTCTAGGTAGCCACATTTTCCTGGTAACTGCTGCTCCTCTGGGAAAACAAAAAAACTCTTTATCCTATCTAATGACATCAGCACAGAAAGAGAGAAAAACAAAGCCGAAGCAGTGCTCATAGCCAACAGTTGCCTCTCTTTTGGTCTCACACACACACACACACAGTCTCATACACACCAGCCAATTCCCTTCTCTGTTTCAATGCCTGTCAAAGAAGACTGAAGAGGACTGAAGTGCACAATAGTGAGGAGAATAAACAAGCAGAACATGGGGAGCAACAGAGAAAAGAAGAGATGGGGAACAAAATCTAAGGAGATATATAGCTGCTTTCAAAAGGATACAACAGACTAAAGACAGAACATAGCTAACGCTGATGTAATACGGAGGTGATGGAGGTATCTTTTGAGGTTTTATAACAGAAAAGGTTTGTTAAAGGACGGGTGTCATGTGAGGTGCTCTTAAGTCTGTCTCAAGAAAACCTTATTTACTCAGTTAATCACTGGTTGTATAAAATGTCAGAGTACAGTGGAAAAAAAGTCCATTATGGTTTCCCAGAGTGCAAGGAGACATCTATCAAATTGATTGTTTTGTCAAAAACCCAACCCCAAAAATATTCTATTTTTAATGATTAAGAAAGTGGAAAACGTTCACATTTGAAAAGCTAGAACCAATGATTGTTGAGTATTTTTAGTGCTAGTTTGACATTTTGGTAAATATCAAAATGCTCTCTTGCCAAGAGTTAGATGAGATGATCGATTCCATTGTCAACTCTCTAAAATAGCACAAAGACTGGAAACAGGTGGAACAGCTAGCTTGGTTCTGCCTACTAGCACCTCTGAAGCTCACTAATTAACATGGTATATTTCATTTATTTATTCCATACAAACACTGCAAAAATGTAAAAACATTTTATGGGGGGTTTAGTGTAAAGTAATGTAAAAATGTAAGATGTTTTCGCACAATTCTATTTTAATTTGCCTGTTCTTGTATGCACTCCTGTTACGAAATAACTATAACTATTGGTGCAAATGATACTGGGCTTTTAAAATAGCTGACAGAATCAACGACCCTTTGTGCTTTCAAATAATGTGTAATTTGTAGTGGTTTAAGGAGGATTTAACGTGGACGGCATTCAAGATAACATACCACATCCCCCATGTTTTCAAGCCACTGTTAGTTAAAAATGCCATTTGGCTTGTAACTTCATATGAAAGTCTCTGCAGATTAATGACGCTCATCTGCCTGCAATGATCTGCCTAAAACTGGAACTAAAGCTAGAAAAAGACACACACTGCACAATCATTAACAAACCACACTTGCTGCAGCATTTAAGTGCTTTGTACAGCCTGTATGCTGAAACAGAAAGTGTGTGTTGGGCACCTGGGTTCAGTAATCTTGAGTCTCTCCCACTTCTGCATATCTGCCTGGCTCATGGAGGTAGAAACAAAGCTCATTGGTCCATCCCTGTGAGGGAGGGGCCCACTCTGAACCCGCCTTTGAGCCAGGTCATCCTTCTGCTTATTAGGCATCGCCTTAACCTTTCCCTCCTCTTCCTCTTCCTCCTCTTCCTCGTGGCGAGGGGCGGAGTTTAGGAAGGGGTTGTCTCTGCGTGTAATGATGTCAGGGACTGCGTCCTTCTCACTGTCCAACCACGGAGCCAGTACAATGGCATCACACGGCACACATTTCACATCAAAGTGGAGCACACACACACGTCAAACCACAAGTGACCAGCAGCCAAAGAAAGAAAGAGCAGGAAAATGAGAGAGAATATTTAGCAGTAAGTTAGAGAAAACGGTAGGAAAATGGCAACATGCACAAACATAAACTGGCTAACCTGATCTCCGTCTCCTGCAGCGTCTGCTGTGAGGCTCGTCTAATGCCTTCCCAGCGCTCACGGTCTTTGTTGCTACATACAGGTGGGGGGACAAACTGATGCACCCTGGGAGCAACGGGGCCATGATGAGCTCGTCTGGATGCCAGGTCATCTCTATGGACATCCGGAACTTTCCGCACCTCCGCCTCCTCTTCCACATCAGAGGAGGAGTCCCACGCAGATTTCTGGGAGCTCAAAAAGTCATTTTCGCAGCGAAGGATGATGTTCGGGGATGGTGACCTCACTTCCTGTTGCTCCATTATGGGAGGGCTGAGGTTGTAGACGGGATGGCGTGGCAAGGTCATTCAGAGATCATTAAGTATCCATCGTTGCATCTTGTGAGCAGAAGCGGATTTCACATGCGCCCGCAAATATTATTGGCAAGGTCCTAATGATTAGTCATAGTTCACAGGCAAACATTTAAAAATGAATGATGAGGAATTCTTACACACCAACCAGGTAGCATATTCCTCACCATTGAAACCGCTTTTACAACATTAATAACTAACATGTTTTAACTCAACCTCTCCCATACATAAAACGCAGAAAAGGAACAAGCAGTAAGTCAGATCTGTATGCCAACACATAAAACTCATCATTAATAAGTGGGATTGCTGACCCAGACAGCTACACAAAACCAAAGGTCAAAGCTCAGCACCAGTATGAATGGAGCAACAGGAAAAAAAGACACAAACAAAATTAACATCATAACGATTCGTTAGTGAACACGACCAAAAGTGTTAAACCACAACAGCAGCAGCTCTCATGCCCCTCCTCCCTGACCTGCAGTAGCGAACGGCAGCAGGCAGAACTTTAATCCCTGCCTTCTCCAACTTCTGCAGCTTCTTCTGTTCCAACACTTCCTGGGTGACCTTGTCCTCTTCCTGTTTTAGTTTTCCCCCATTGTTCTCAGGTGCCCAAGTGACAGTCTTGGGAGTTTTGTGGTACAGTGCAGTTCTTTTGCCCTGCTCTGGAATGGCCCGAGGGTGACTGGGGAACGGTGTGTAATGGCAGGGATAGATTAGGGATGAGGACGTTTGTGTGACTTGTGTGATTTACATTTTCCTTCAGCTCAGTTTTTCCATTGCAGCACTTAGTAACTTGTGTACAAAATGCGTATTTGCGTCAGAATAATTGAATGTGTTGGTCATTACCTTCGCTGCTCTCCCTCCTCTGTATGTGGTTTTCGGCGTGGAGTCGGGATGTAGGAACTGGTGTTGGTTCGGTTGGGAAGAAACTGGTTAAAGGGAATGGAGCATCTTGACTCACTGTTGGCAGTCCGCCTGGCCAACATGTCATCCTTTCGCACATCTGGCCTCCTGCTGGGGGCATCGGCCTCCGAGTCGCTACCTCGCCCTGCGAACCAAAGAGCAATGGAGCATAAAAGAGAGTACGGAAGGTTAGAAACTATGTCAGGTCCTTGTATAACAACCTCTGCAAAAGTTACACGATTCTCAAGACATACCATGTTGTTTCTTGCACCAAAAGTTCATAATATCTTCTATGCCATTACAAATTTGTTCCATGTCAGTACGAGAAAACATTGTTCACGAAGTTTCTAGGCACTTTTAAGCATTTTAGATGTTTACTGTAACACCATAGTGATATCAGCTCTGTATTTGTTCATGGGGCTGCCCTTGCACAACAATCTTACATTTAAAAAGATTGACATACTTTAGTTATGTGTATCTTGGAGAGACCTTTCCCATCCCACAATGTTTTACTGGGATAGTAATTGTGATTTTGCCTCTCTCTATGTCTCCCAATCGGCACACATAATCTGAATGTCCCCTTGGATATTAAAGGAAAATTCTGCTTTATTACAACCACTGTCTTATTTTGTAGTTTTGGCCATAATTTCTATCAGTAATATATATCTAACAACATTGTATCGGCAATAATAACAAGTTAATTGTTCATGAATATGGCAATTTTGCTAAAAAGAAGTCAGACAAGAAACACAAGCACTTACTCAGACTAATTTGGAAGAGAATGAAGGATTATTAGCAACATTATGAGTGAGTCCACTTTCAGTTTTACCTCAAAATAAAGTGGTTTAAAGAGTTGGCTCGTTTACAACCTGTCTGATCATCCGGCTGCTCGTGTTTCTTACCTTGTCAGATTTGTCCCCAGATCTCAAGTATTAACGAGTATTAACAACTGAACAAGTATGACACAAGTTGTAATAAAGAATAATTATTCACTTACTTTCATTAACACCATTATATGGGCAGTCAGTGAGAACTATTGATCATTTCTCTTGCCAAACGTTTAACAAGGTTATTGTGCATAAATATTCTGCAAAAAGACATATAGACAGAATATGTCAAACTATATTCCCCTGTCCATCTATCTTGTTGGGTGATAAATATCACTTGGTAAAGGGGCACACTTTCTCTGTGACCTCCAGGAAATGTAATGAATGAGTCTGTTCCCGGCTCTGGAATAGTGTTTTTCTTGTCACCCTTATACTGTCAACATAAAAGACACAAACAGGATGCCTGTGTTGCTCCCCTCACACACACACAGACTGACATGAAAGGCAGGATGTTGACCTCAGCCTGTGCTTGCCAGGTCCAAATCTCTAGTGATGGCTACTTAAACCAACAGGTGCTGCATCTGGGGTTCACGCACTTGCACACACATATACACACACACACACAGTGGCTGAGACGTTCAGCTGTTGTCCACAGCCTGCCTGACTGGCAGTAACATACCAAGGTTAAAACCATGTTAGAGAACAGCAGTCAGACTATTTATGGATGAGTGGATTTGTATTGCAGCTTTGACTGGCTCCCTGTACGTTTTAGGATTGATTTTATTGTTTGCCTATAAATCATTAAATGGGCTAGCTCCAACCTATCTCTCTGACCTTCTACAACCACACGTCCCATCAAGGTCATTTAGGTCCGTTGACCACTTGTTTCTGGTTGTGCCAAGAACAAGGTTGAAGCACAGGGGAGACTGGGCCTTTGCAGTTGTAGACCCCAAACTTTGGAACAAGATGCCTCTGCAAGTCAGGATGGCCCCTATATTGCCTGTTTTGGTCAACTGCTGTTGTTATTAAATGTGCTCTATTAATAAACGTGACTTGACTTAAAGAAATAGGTCAACAATTTGGGAGATCCCCAAACTTGCTTTCTCTCCGAGAGATCGATGAGAAGATCTGCATCCACTCTCATGTTTGTACTCTTTATGCTAAGCCAATTAGCTTGGCTTAGCATAAAGACTGGAAGCAGCGGGCAACAGCTAGCCTGACTGTCTCTTAGGTTTTTCTACTTGAGATATTTGTCAGAACCAACCATCACTGTTGCCTCGATTCACAACATCAGGAGAAGGGCTGTGCTGTGAGCGGGAGCCAAAGGAGTCCAGACTGTCAAAAACAAAAGAAAAACATATTACTTGTGGGGCATTTACTTCAGTGTAAATGTAGTCTTTGTATCAATGGGACCAGTTTTAAAGTTTGAATTGAGTTTCAGTTCTCAACTTCTCATCAGTGATCTGAAATACCCCCGGTCTGCGCGTCCACATATCTAGTGTGACAGATGTCCCTCACCTGTCTAGGGAGTTGTCGCGAGTGTGTCGCGGTGGAGAGAGTGACTCACTCCTCTCAGAGTCCCAGCAGTCATAGCCGCTATCTCTAACGCCGCGCTTCTGCGGACTGTCCCCTCCTTCCTCGGTGTCCTACAAACACTCACACACACACACACACACACACACAAGGACACAAAAACACATCAACCATCAGGAAAATATTTGCAAAAGTGTTTAAAGTAGGAAAGATGCATATAGAAGCTCACTTAAAAGAAAATACATGGGTTGAGAAATGTATCAAAAAGGACACTATGAGCAAAAGAAACCTAAATGGATCAAATGTGTAGAGCCAATCTTCTTTCTCCTTTCTGTCTCTCCCCGAAATAGGAGTAGCTGCGGTGTAACAAAAACATATACGTGTGTCTCCCGTGTTGTGTGTCTCTCCTGCACCTCAACAAAGACAGGAAGACAAATCCATCCCCCACACCTCCTCCACACCGCTGTCTGTCACCCTCTCCTCCCTCTCCCTGCTCTGTCCTCTTCACTGTGTTCACTCACCACCTTCATTTGAGAGAGAAGCCCTTCAAACTCCTTGAGGTTGAGAGTAGGGCCGCTGTAGGAGGCGCAGCTGCTGGCAGCCTTCCCCAGCCAGAACACCGTGTTCAGCACCTGAGTGACATAGATACAAGAGGTTTGGCGTATATTCAAGAATGCTAAACACACTGACTTAGAACATATAGCAAGAAAAACCAAAGAAATGGCAAAAATCACTCACATTTTTTAGTTTGCGGTTGCAGTCAGAGTCCCTGACAAGAGAGACGTGTGTTACTATCACGTGATACTACATTAAATGGACATGAATAGGAATAAACAGCCACACTATTTACTTGAGGTTAGCTCGTGTGGAAGTGTCTTGCAAGTCCCCGGGGTCAAACAGCTGGGAGCCCCTCAGGCCCAACTCCTCACAGCCCCGCAGGAAGACTGACAGATTGTCCTGGAAGAGACAGCAGGGGACCACAGACAGTCAAGAGTTTGTCACTTTGATGAACAGGCTGGTTTACAGGGCTGAGTGTCACACGGGGAGAGTGTCCTTTTACCAGTCCAGCGATGGGAGTGGGCAGCCTGTTGATCTTCTTGACCAGCCCTGGTTTGATTGCACTCAGCAGCCTGCGTGGAGGAGGGGAGAAGCAGAGATTTATTGAGTCTTAGAGGAGTTTATGTATGTTGTTGTTGAAAAAATGAGTGGGGGTGGTGTCACAGGCTTACTCGCATAACAGGATGCCATTCTCCAATCCGCTGCGGAAGTCCTTGTCTCCAAAGCTCTTCCCTGTTACAGCCTGGGGAAGGAGGACAGGAAGAGACAGATGTGAAGGAGGTCAACTGGAACTATGGCTGCAATTAACGATTATGTTATTTGTTATTTTTTAAGAAATAACTAATCACTTAGTATATATAGTGTTCCTAGAGCCCAGGGTGATGTCTTCAAAATGCTCATTTTGTCCAACCAACAGTCCAAAATCCAATTCAGTTTACAATGATATAAAGCCAAAGCCAAAGTTTCAAATCCTCACACTGAGATGGTGGAAGTAGAGAAAGTTTAGCATTTTTCCTTGATAAATGACATAAAGAAATACTTGATAAGAACAATAATTGTTGTTCTGTCTAATTGCACTAACTGGAACCAAATTCTTAAAGCAGACTGAGTATTATTTTTCTCAAAGACAAATAAGCCAATATTTTATTTTTCTTTTTGAAGATGCACCGATCCAATACACCATGATGTGACCGATCCACATCATATATAGTTTCTTTGTCAATGACATTATACAAATTCAGTTACATTCTATCAGTTACAGTTACTGACATAAGATAAGATAAGCCTTTATTGATCCCCAGAAGGGAAATCTGATGGTTGCAGCAGCACAAGGACAGAAAAATGCAGACTGGTAAAATATGTGCAGGAGCCTGTTGCACACTGACGGATCTGAGACTCCTCAGTCTGCTCTGTCCCTTCCTGAAGAGGGCATCCCTGTCCTCATTTGACCTCACATTAAAATGACCCCTAATGTTCTAATGATTCTAAATCTGGGAAAATGAGAGCACTGGTATCCGACGGGTGCTCAGTAGCAGAAACCCTGAGTTGAGGTATCAGTCGGAATCGGCAGAAAAGAATTTGCATCACTGCCACTTTCATGTGTCACTCATGGATTTGACACTTTAAATCTTCACAGAAATTAATGAAATATACAACAGAGCTGATGATAAAATTAGGCTGAGGGAATTAAAGACAGCATAAAGGAGAAAGACTGACATGCAGAGGCGACAGACTGCTCAGGCAACATTTAAAACCCCATTACACCATCATAAAACATTTGATCTTGCGTAGATGTACCTTGTTTTTAGGTCTTGCTTGCAAAATAAATCTTGATCTCAGTGATAATTCCGGCATGCATGCATCTTAACAGTTTACTAATTAACTAGCCCTAAAGTGAATCAATTTCTACACTAAATGCTGCAATATCCTCAAAAATGACAGGAGTAGAACACAGTTAATGCTTAGATATCAGTACAAAAAGATGAATATGATATATTACTTAATTGATTAACAAAAAATTAATCGATTGACAATTTAAGTAATTGATCAGGTACTTGATTCCAGCTACTCAAATGTGAATGTCTGCTATTTTTCTCTGTTTAATAAGATTTTAATGTGAATATTTGGGGGTTTTGGGGTCTCCCTCTGAAAACATCATTTTGGGCTCCTGGTACTTGCAATGGGGTCACTGTTTCCTGACATTTGATAGTTTAAAGAAGTAGTAAAGTAACTGAAAAGTTTTCAACTCAAATACTGAAAATTAGCCTTAAATATGATCACCCAGACGTCAATAATACATAAATATCATGAACATAAAGGCTTGAATTTAAATTGTGCCCCACTGTGTCCCTGACAGAGGAACCTGCTGTGGACCGGGTTCACCCTTCCCCCAACATTTTGTTTCAGTAGAAACCAAATTAGAGATACGCCAAGCCAGTGACACACTGCTCTTTGTCCTCATTCCATTTTCCGAAAATGCACCCACACACACACACACACACACACACACACACACACACATGTCCCTGATTTAGATGCACGCAGTCCTAGAATGAGCGAGGTGCAACGATAACCTCAATCCTCTAACCTGAACTCCAATCTGCAGTCTATCCTGTGCAGGCAGGAGAGGAGGAGGGAATCAGGAAGCTAACAGTGACATCCTGTACTATCACGACACCAGCCCCCCACACACACACACACACACACACACAGCTTTCTGGAGCTGTTGTGTAACAAGCAAAGAGCAAAGATGAATGGAAAGTAAGAGGTTCAACAGACACTGTTTAGACTTCTAATCCAGATTAGCACAGATTACGGTTAGAACCCAAACTGTCATTTTTTGGCACACTCTCTCCGTCTCTGCTGCTCATATACATTATACTATATGCTCCTATACGTCCATCCACAAAAAAACACACTCAATCTGAGTCACGGTCTCAGTTTTTGTCGGCAACTGACCACAAACATTTGATGTCATTTAAACTGCTAACACAAAATATTTCAGTCCTTCTGCTTTTCTTCTTCTGTCTTAGTCTGCTCTTTCTTTCTGGTGATATTTATGATTTATTTCTATTTCTATTTCTTTATTTACATTTCTGATGCACGTGTACCATATGACAGGAAACACATACCCTCACACACACAGTGCATCTGCAGCTATGAAAACAGCCTATTGTCTTTCGTTATATAAGAGATGACCAGATGTTTCCCATTGGCATCTCTTTCTTTTTCTTGTCTTTCATCATTCTGTTGAACGATGAAACACACACACACACAGTATGATAGCATACGCCATGTATATTAAGGTTTGACTCCAGGTCTTTGAAACATTTACAGAGTGGTCATGCATAATTTACTGACAACGTAGAGTAGTATATTGAGGGAGAGCAGGACGACTGTGTTTTGTGCAGGTAGTGTGTGTGTGTGTGTGATGAGGGACACAGACAGTGGGTGGGGGGTGGAGGTGGATAACGAATGGTTATGTGTAAAATGTTGAAATGGAACTACACCAATTAGACAACATGACTGGTGTGAGAGTACATGTTATAGACAAAAAAAGTCATGAAAATGTAAGCAGGCGAAAAAAGATTGTCATGAGTGATCATTAAAAAGAGAGAGAGACACACATATTATGTATTAAGTGAGGATTCACATCTGCTACAAAAACCAATGCCAAAGGCCTTAGGGGTATTTCAGCGCCAGCAACAGTAATTCGACCCTCCCTCACTCCCTCTCGGTCCTTATGGTGGATTGCTCTGCTCAGTCTGGGTGAATGGCAGCAGCAGCAGCAGCAGCTACCATTTAAACCCTGAGGTGAGATTGCATGTGGGGGGTGGAGGAGATGCAGAAGTAGGCCAAAGTGCCCTTTTCATTTTATTTTAACAACTGCAAAAAAGATGGAAAGACTGAGGCTAGAAAAAGAGAAAGCAGAAGAGAAAAATACGCAGTACTTCAAGTTAGCATGCCATGTGCTAACCATGCAACCAAAGAGACAAAAGCCAGGATTTTGCAGGGCCAGGCTAACAGTGGTGATAATATGGGGCCATTCTGTTGCAGCTGATTTTGTTGTTTATGTTAATCATGGGACACTCAGACTCATCTCTCGAGTTGAACTTAAGTTTGTGCCTCTCATGTATTACCATTGCCATTAAAGTCACAGAGCTAAGCATATTTTTCTGAACCATTTGGATTAAAAATATTAGGTTTGCTGCGTGGTAGAATAGACTTCTCCTATTTCCCAAGTCTATTTACTGAGACCGCAGCCAGAAAGGACATATCTCCTCTCTGCTTTTATAATACAAAATAAATATAGAATTGCCATATTTTCCACGAAAATAGTAAATAACAGAAAGCAGTACCGTCACATCACATCATCAGAGATGGCTGATAAAAGGTTTCGTTCACATCGTACAAACTGAGCAAGGTCAAATATAATTTCTGGCTACCATCTTTGTTAGGATTAGGAAATAGTTGGTAGTTGGAGATGCAACTTAAAGGAGTTAAAAATATATTTTTCCATCATGTCTTTCAGTCCAAATGGTTAGAGGATAGAGGAAAAACGTATACTTAGCTCTGTGACTCAAATGCAATGTTGATGTATGGGACGGACAAACTAGGGCTACATTGAGCTGTCTATATTCTGGCACTCTTATTGTAAAACATATTTTGAAAATGTATTTGTAATATACTTTTTCATCACAGTATATAAAATAAATTAGTAGTACACTTACAAAAATTGGCATTAATGTATGATCCGGCACTATCATACTGTAATCACTACATGCTGTGTTGGTATTTTTAATATACACTTACATTTCACACTGAACTAGACATAAATAGGTAGTCACGCTTATGAAAACCTAAAACTGTATTTTAGAGGTTTATCTATCTAAAGTTCAACCTCTGAACCTTTGTGCAATCCAAGCAAAATGTACATTTAAGTACAAAAGTAGGTGAATTATTTCACCATGCTTTACATATACTCACTATTAGTCAGTTTGAATGTACATTTCAGTGTAACTTTGCATCCTAAATGTAGTATAGTTTAGTGCACTACTTTTTTCACGCACCAACACAAACTAATTCTACTTGAAACATCTGCACAATGCTAATCAGAGCCAGTCAATCATACATCATGGTACAGCCATCATAAATTGCATGCTTTACAAAAAATACAATACAACATGTTTAGTTCCGTGTGTGGCAAACTGCGACTGTTCTGGCTTTACAAAAAATTGAAAGATCACTGAGGCATGAAGAAATCTCCGCCCACAGCAAGTCTGTGTCATCATTCTTTCACATTCCTTCATGCAGCACTTGATGTATAGAAAATCCATGAATTCCCACTCTCTCTCACACACACTCGCTCTCTCTCTCTCTCTCGCTCGCTCTCGCTCTCTCGTGCAGACACAGCTGGCTGTCTGGGACCATTGGAGTTAATCTGCCTAGGACAGCTGTGACATCGGGCGCACACACACACACACACACGCACACACATACTTTTGTTTATTCCCTGTGTGACAGACCTCTGACTCTTGCAATGTACTGTACGCCGGTGACAGCAGAGGTTAACTGCTGTCACTAAAGTCAACTTTGTGTTTCTCTAATCCTGTGAAACTTTAACCTGCTCAATGTCACATCCAGTGGGTTTAAAGCACCTTCGACAGTGTGTATCAGCTTTGGGACAGTAGTCTAATCCAGCCTTGTCTCGTCTATAAACAGATAGAAAGGTCTTGTCAGTGCCAGTCTAATTTCCTGCTTGGGTCATGTGGTGATATATAGCCTACTGCTCTACTGCCCCCCCTAGAAACAGTGACACCTGAGAGCCTGCCCATGTTATGTTCCCATAGTGACCAGTGTCACCCAACCGGGGCGTGTTTGAAGAGTGTGTGAGCAGTATCATGCATAGCTGATCGGTGTGTGTGTGTGTGTGTGTGTGTGCATACGCTTTGCATACTCTTATGGCAAGCACACACACACACACACACACACACACACAGACTGAAAATGCTGCATAGAGTGTAGGGTGGTGTGATTAACCCTGAATCATCCCCACCTGTGAGAGAGTGTAAATACACCACTAGAAATAGCGTCAGCCAGACCAGTCTGAAAATAAGAGGCAGGAAGACGACAAAGCAAGAGGAAGCAAGACACTGCAGGAGAGATTAAGACTCAGAGGCCAGCATTAACCTAGACTAGACTGTTTGTTTTCACTTCTGATGTTACAAAGCTACCATGTGAAACCTCCAACATGTGTCGGGGATCAAAAATTTTAAGTTTTGAAGCTATTCTCTTTAGAGTTAAGTGGATGACAGTAGTTCCCAGAAAATCCGAAATGTTTTGAGAGGAAGATGAACTTCATCTAAAGATGGATGTGTTGACATCAATGGTACTGATTGACTTAGACATTACTTTTTGTTATCCATACGTGCAAAAGTAGAGATTTTAAATAATTGTGTTTCCGTAAAATGAGGCTGAAAGTATAGCATTTGCTATTTTTACTGAGGCAAGCTACTGTATTTGTCCACTGAAGGGTTAATATGAAATATTGCATGTTGAATAAATCTTTTGAAAAGTTGGTTGTCATGGTGTTGTATTGTCTTGTATTTACTGCTATTTATGTTACTATTTTTATCAACTGGGAAATACCGCATTCTGTTTGTCTGGTTTTAATGTAAAGGATTGCATGTAAATGAACCATAAACCTCAGACACCATGACCACCATGATAAAGGCAAGCTAGTTAAAAAAAACACTTGTGGAATAGAGCATAATGTGCTGAAGAGGAGTTTTGATGAGTATCTAAAAATGTAATTTACTGTAATGCCTGGTCAGATTTTATGTGTTGTTTATGTATTCTATGGTCAGGTCTAAATCATATAGTTGCTAATTTTATACTTCTTGCACTTATTGTTTTGCCATATTTTGTTAAAGGGGTTTTGTGATAACATGCAGCCCTCAAACCTGATCGTGTTGGCACCAAACTCAAGTATCATATTGTCACTGGTTTAACATAACAACCTAGCATTTAACATAACCACCAGAAAGTATGCTTAGTCCAACAAAGCACACTCCTGCTTTAAACTTTAAAGGTTATAGGAACTTTAGCTATTTCTTGGAGATGTATGAGAATTATTAAAAGCCTTAATTCTTCAGACCAAAATATATATATATGCAATCTTTTCTCATCTTGTTTTGTGATTGAGCAGGACACGAGGATGACTTGTAAGAGACGTCCGACGTCAACATCATTCATTGAAGGGATAACTGTGCAGGTTTAGTGGAAAATTATCTGAGCATATTAATATCCCTAAAGTCACATAAACAGACCAATACTCTCCACTGAAATAGATATTTTATGAATGCTGATAATTTAGATTTTTCTTGAACTGTATGTGGGACACTGACAGATCTGAACTGGGCGTAGGGGAGACGAATGAACTACTTATGGTTTTATGAAGGCCCAGGGCGAACCATTTAACTTTGATACGGACAGACACATACTGAGAATGCATTTGGTAAAAGAAAGGAAGGACTTATATTTGATTTAACGCAATTGTCTTCAACGTTTTGAGTTTTAACATTTATCAAATCTTGATTTTCGTGGGGGGCAGTCTTTCTTAAAAATGTTCAACTTTCTCATGTCAAATCGGTGTATTCCAACATTTTTGGCTTGTGGCCCCTTAAAACAAGATGAGCTCTACATGACATCCCTCAGCAGTGGCTGCATCTGGTTGGGACTGGATGTTTTGAGGCCTAAAGAGGTAAAATGATTCAGGACTTTGCCTTGTAAAGTATTTTAATCATTTATCTGACAGCCCTTGTGTCCTGGCCCCTGTTGGAAACCACTGTGTAATAAACAGTAGCATTATTTAACCTGGTTGGACGCATGTTTAATCCCAAACTGGATTTCAGTCTAATCAGCATGGAGTGATTCAGAGCCCATGAAAATATGCAATTTAGTGAGATGTTGACCATTAAACATAGCTGAAAACCAAAATTCTCCTTGGTAAAGAAACGGCTGTTAAATAATCAATCTTAAGTCAGTTTTGTGGGTTTGCCTGCATTTTTTTAACCTGTCACCTTACTCCTTCTCTAACAAGGAGCCCAATTGAAAGACGCCTTTATATCTTTATTGGGGGGTTTTCTATCCATGACATTTCAAACTGCATGTCAGTGTTTGCAGTCTTGCATTTAGCTCCAGATTTGTCAAATCAATCTGAAAGTAAATAAAAGCCATCGTGCATCTTCTTCTGCCACAGCCTGTAGTAGCTAAACTGACTCTTGCATCAAAGATCAACTTGTCATACTTCCAAACCCAAATGTTTTGCCCAAAACCTGAACATCTAAGCGGGCAGGTAGCCAGGCCACAGACGAAAGGGGAGAAAATGGGTCATAGCGCGGACCGTGATTCGCCACTCGGGCTGATGGAAGAGACGCGTTTTATCCGCCTGGTGGACGCGATGAGGCAACACCTGATCCAATCATCCCACGCGATAAAGCATCTCGTGCGTGACTGCCGGCCCGGTTTCATAACCATGGCAACCGGAATCTCCAGAAGGGGGGGGGGCGTCGACGCTGAACAACCCGTGAATAAATGTCTACTTTGCGGGGCTCGCGTCGTGTTTTCCGTTGCTCTCCTTGCTCGGTGTGTGTGTGTGTGTGTGCGTGTGCGTGTGTGCGTGTGTGTGTGTGTGTGTGTGTGAAGTCGCCAGCAGCGCCGGTCTGCGCGTTACCGTTGCCACTCAGAGCCACGCGCGTGAGAACGTCCCGCAGGCGGACGGTCCGCACGCGCAGCAGAGCCGCCGTCCCGTCACGGCAACCCGACGCTGCGTCGTCCCCCACAACAGGTGACGGTGCAACGGCGCCATGTATTTATATCCCCGGCCACAGTAAACGAGAGTGTGGCACACAGCTCCTCCGGACGGACACTTCTCTCTTACCTCGATCCATTTCTGTGCCTCCTGGCAGGCTGGTTCGGGACGGCTCGGCTCCGACCGCTCCGGCTCGCCCTGCGGCGGGGCAGTGGGGACACCGCGACCTGCTGTGGGGCTGGCCATCTCCGGGCAGGCCGCTAAACGAGGACCGGCGAGTCTGTCGGACGGTGATATATGTGATGAGTCGCGCTCCCCCCCTCCCCGCTCTGTCAATCCGTTATTATCCTCCTCCGGGCTTCCTGCCGCTTCTACCGCCACTCTGCAGCTGCCCGCGAGTCCTGCTCAAACTGTGGCCCCGCGGAGAT
>JAVQJF010129264.1:0-23268 GCA_036023855.1 Gadopsis marmoratus
AGGAATTTAATTTATTATTTATTTATTTTGGGGGGGGGGGGGGTCATTGCTAACACGGCGACCTGCGTGTCAAAGCGCACCGGTCCGAGCCGCTGCGGGTCCGAACGGAACCAACGCGACAAGAACGGAATATTCAGAACCTTTGTCCCGAACGGTTTTACTGTCAAGCGTCGATGTAGAACGAGGTCACTTGTGTACTTACATGCACGAAGCGGTGCCGCTGCCCCCCCACAGTCCCGTCGCTGTTCGGACTGTGGCTCCAACTGTGGGGGGGGGGGGGGGTATAAATAGACGGACAGCCCGTGGGGTGGGACGCCCCTTCTACTGCGTCGACCTGTAGTTTACAGGAGAATAAAAGCTCCCAAAAGCTCCGGGTTTCTTTTTTTTTTTTTTACTTATTTTTTTTTTGTAATTGAGATTTAACTTGTTGCACTACAGAGCCAAGACCTACGCTCGTGCTCAGGTCCCATCGCTTTAGTCTCCTGCTGCAACATCTTCACACAGGATGTTTGCTTTGGTTCTTCCCCCAACTGTCTCAGCACTGCCCCCTTCTGTTCGGGCTCTGACGTTGCAAGGGCAAACATGTCTGCTCTGCTTTATCCAACCATCCATTATCTACCTACACCCACTAAACTGTAACTGTCGATGCCTCTGTTCCAACTCAAGTCTGAACATCTTCGAGTCCACCTGAACGAATCATTACGACGTTGCACTCAAATGCAGAGGCGGGATTTGGGGGGGGGGGGACAAGTATTTATAGGAATGCTTCTTGAATGAACAGTGTAACTCGTGTAGAGGATGATTCCTGTACAATCTGTCAATACAAACATGAATACAGGTGTGATCTATTCCAGTGCATACAAACGCTTCAGTGAGGCAACAGAAACAAACTCCTCAACTTAAAAGGTGCTCATTAACAGTGTCATCAGTAGTTTACAGGGAAACAGAATCCCTATTTTTAGTAGAAACATTCAACAACAAAAATGTAGCACTACATTCTGTGGAAATACACGGCATAATATAAGATATATAATATATAAAAACTTCTCTTTTGAAATCTAAATCAAAGAACAACACACTTTTACTCCGATCCTACTAAAAGCAGGTCAATTTTAGAAATGGGGAGGAATTCTTCAAAAATGCCCCATGTTTTTGTTTCTTCTTACCAAATACAACGTTTGGAATTTTATCACGATCTATGTTACTATGCTCAGTATTTGGTGCCATCAGAGCCTTGTTCTACTAGTCAGGCATAATGTGTTTAATTACTGCTGTTCCCTCAGACCTGACCACAGCTTCTCATGATGCTGGCGAACTGTTAAAAGCGGTCACGTGTACGATGGATGTTATGGCACAAGGCTAGTTAGTGTAGCCGACGGTGGCGTGGAGGGGAGGTGGAGGTTCTCTTCTTCCACTCGGCATTTGGCTGAACTCCTCAGTGCTTCGTGAAGAAAGGATGAGCCAGGGCTTTGGCAGCTGAGATACGACTGCTCGGTCTGAACGCCAAACATTGCTGCGGGTAAGGAGACGTCACACCTTACAAACTTGGACTGTTCAAATCCTCAAGTGTGGCTTCTAACATCCTTTTTGTCTTAATCTTAAATCTACCTTAGACACACACACACAAAAAAATGATTTATAATGCTATGAAATGCATTGGATTTGGGAAGTTGCAACTAGCAGACGTTTGCTATTTTAGCCATGCTAGCTGTGTTAGCAGCATGGCTCCAGGAATAGGAACTCTGGTCAGTCCGCACTTTGGTGCAGACTGAAATATCTTGGCACGTGTTGGACAGATGGACATTTTTTAAAGACATTTGTGGTTCCAAGAGGATGCTTCTTAGTCATACCCTGACTTTACCCTCTACCGCCACCATGAGGTTCACATTTGTGGTGTTTAGTTAAATATCTCAACACTTGGGATGAACAAGTCATGTCTCCATCCAAATTACTTCCAAACGAATGACATTCCCATCAGCCTTGGCTGTACTTTGGTTTTCATGCTAGTTAGCAAATGTTAGCATGCCAAGGGGCTAAACTAAGATGGTGACCATGGTAAACATTATACCTGCTAAACATCAGCATGTTTTAATTATCATTGTGAGCATGCTAGCACACAGATGTTAGCATTTAACTCAAAGCACCATACATTCGGGTCACAGAGGTCACCATCGCTTTCTCCAAGAGATAATTAACTGTTCTCACTCACTGTTGTTCTGATGGTATTTTCCGAATCCTCAAAGACTCTTCAAAGCATCTATCCTTTAGAGAAAGCTCACTGAGGCTACACTGTGCCTACGTGCAGCCTCGCAGAGCTGTTGGTACGGTTGAAGACTCGAAGTCTTACTTGACAAAAAAGACTATTGATCAATTTTCAATCAGCATTAGTCTGGATTTTTTTGTCTATGTAGTCCACATATTCAATATATTATTCCTTCCATTTAAAACTCAACGTTATGTAGCGACATTATCTTTAACCAAGAGTATGCTCTCTCAGTTTAAGAGCATGCTTTATTCATTTCATGTTCAGCTTTTGTAATATTCTCTCTCTCAAAACCCTGCTCTCGCACACAAATAGCACCAGCTTGTGGTCAAAATGGATGCTTGCACTCAAGTTGTTGCACAGATTTCGTCTGTGCACTTGTGGAATTTCTGTTCTTGGATTTCTGCTGCTTCCCTATGAAAATTCCCCAACCAAAAGAATGCCAGCTGCAGCGTCAACCAATGAATTGATCGTTCGCTTTACTTCTTACAGCGTCCCGCATGGGCGGTAACACTAATTGGGTTCATCCACTCTCGCTCCACGACTATATTATATGTACAGTTAATATATATACCAGCAACTGTAGTTTTTCTTTTACTATACTTATTATATACCGTATAGCAGCGCCTGTACAGTTTTTTTAACGATCATAGCTACATGTACTAGTAGCCGTATAGCCCAGACGGGGGCCGGTGAGGGGAAAACAACGTCACCTTCATGACTCAGGAGTAGTGATGGATGGCATAACCGAATCATGTTAGTGACTCAGTTCTTCAGTTCGCATTCAAGTAAACTATACTACTCTTTTTATTGAGTCATTCACAACATTACTCACTTATTTTGTCAAACTTCATCAAAAACCTCTCGGTGTCTTCAAGTTTGCCTGCTGTGCTTCTGCCCTGTTGAGTCCGTGTTAACTATTTAATAAGTTAAGAAGCTCTATGTTACCGAAGAGGATTAGGGCCACACGTGAAATGTATGTTGAGTTCTGACTTTAATCTCAGAATTCTAAATAAAAAAAACAAAAGGCAGAACTCACATGTGGCACTAATCCTCATCTTGTTCTTCTAGTTTTACGGCACGTTGGCATCCAGGTGCATTACCGCCACCTTCCGCTCCAGAGAGTGCAACAGACAATAGACTTAATATCTACATCCCTGCAACCCCAGCTCACCTCGGCCCTAATCCTCTTCTGTAATGACTTCATGCCTTAACCGAGCCTGTTTTTACATGCGTATTCTGTCTTTTTATATAGATTCCTATAAATGTATTAAACTGTGTCAGCCAGTTTCTATTCATATAACTCCTTATTTTATTTATTAGCTCAATGTATAATTTCCCCTAATTAAATAATGATATAGGCTGACAGTCTACACAAACATTATATACAACACATTTTAGTCAGCCTTTCTAATAGGGTTCACTTCCTCAACCTCCATCTCTACGTTTCTCCCAGTCTGCGTCGCTTCCTCCTCGACACATCACTGAAGGATTTTAGTGGATCGCCAGACAACATGGTCCGCCAAAGTCAAGGACCTCAAGTCCATTTTTTGCTATAATGGTGCTGAACATACACACAGTGTCAGCTAGCTTGATACACAGTTACGGTCTGGGTGCTGTGGTACATAACGTTATTGATTGTCAGTAGTATTCTATTTAAAACTGCCTGTGACTCGTGTTGCGCACAACAACTAGCCGCATATGCCAGCAAGAATCAGTCTATGCGGCTGGGGAGAGGCGCCTGTCAGTGCAACATGGTTGGTTGACACTGCAGCTGGCATTCTATTGGTTGGGGAATTTTCATAGGGTTGTTACACAAAAAAATCCCAAGTGCACAGCAGAAATCCAAGAACAGAAATTAAACAAGTGCACGGAAGAAATCTGTGCAAGCAACAACACATCCAAGTTATTTGTGTGCGAGAGCAGGGTTTTGAGAGAGAGCATTACAAAATCTGAACGTGAAATTACTGACGTATGCTCTCAAACCGAAAGAGCATGCTCTTGATTAAAGATGATAATATCGCTCCATACAAAGTCAGCGTCTCTCTGTGGTGTGAAATGTGAAGCATTGCAACATGTCATGAAAACAAAAACACAGATCTGCTCACAGATAGTAGGTTGTTCTCGTCTGGGCCCAGGTTGTGCAGCAGCTTGGTGCAGGAGTCTTTTGGTCCCCAGTTCACTGAGTATGAGATCGGGCTGTCCTTGGGCCAGTCCTCCTCACTGGGCAAACCAGTCACCCTGACAAACCAACAGTGAAGCAAAGAACTGAGCAGCGGCAACACGCTACTAATAACAGCCACGTCCGCCATTGTCAAGCAATAATGCATGTAATTTTTCCTAACTTCTTAAGGTTTATTTATTCATTTAATTATTTACAGGCAAAACGAATGCATCATTAAACTGCATTGCTTGTGCTTCATTACAATACTACTGTCACACTGTCTAAATTCAGCTTCCAAATTCAACAAGACAAAAGGCTTAAAAGCACTGGTACAGTATAGTCCCTGCCCTGCCTAAAGCATACAGCCAGGTCATCATAATGCCAGTCTGTATTATTATATATAGAGAGAAAGAGAAAAATCATACGCACTCAAAGATTTTTTGCAGCTGCTGTACCTCTGTGTATCCCTGAAACAGTGGTCTGTGGGAGAACAAAATGTCATGTGGGAACTTGAATTACTCTCCCTAGCACCACATATCTCCTCCAGCCAGACACACTCAGCTGACTCCTTACCTCAGGAGGAAGAGCTCTGCGAAGATGCAGCCGACGCTCCACATGTCCACTGAGGACATGTAGACAGAGTTCAGCAGCACCTCGGGAGCCCTGTACCACAGAGTCACCACCTGAACAGAGGACGTATGAAGGGAGAATGTAAGGAATAAAGACTGCCATGGAGGGAGAAGTGACAAAGGAACAGTTTTCACCTCAGGCCAAAGAACAAACAGAATACAGTGCTATACATATACAGGCTCCAAACTGTCGTAAGAGAATGACTGCAGTACCAATTAAGTGTTCTTAGTTAATGAGCCATGCCCAGAGGCGTCCCATGAAAGAAAAGCTCCCGGGCCCGAACATAGAAATAAACATTTGTGAGGTTAAAATAACGTCCTAAAAATGTGTTATTAAAGGTACTATTGCATTCTGCAGCTCTATACTAAACTGCAGATTATAGTTTCCACCTTCATCCTTTACCTACATTAACAGTATTAACGTTATTGGTTCGTAATGTTTTCAATAGCTGCCTGTGTTGTGAGCTTTATGATGCTTCATTATAAATAACCACATGGTCAGTTTTAATTTTAGTCTAGCTCGCTAACAAATATCACACAAATATTGGGGAATGCGGTCATAATATTCTATCTGTTCGACAAGGGAAGTCTGTCTACACTGAAATTCTTCCTATCTTTTCTTGGGAAAAAAACTTGAGTAATTTCTTTCCTTTATTTTGCTGTATTTCTCCGTTTTCTTTCTTTCCTTCCTTTTCTGGTACCCTGATTTCTTTCTTGATGGCAGCACATCTGTGTCTGACTGAAAGCAGGCTTCATCACATATTTCTTTTTGCATAAAACATTTTTTATTATAAGCAAATTATTTTCTAAACATTTAGGGGCCCCATGAATCATCCAGGTTCACCCCCCCTCAACGACGCCCTAGGTCATGCCAGAAGGAGGTCACGTGTTGCATTCACTTACACCTGGAGTGAGAGCGATATTGAAGGTGTAGGTGCGAGCCAGTCCAAAGTCTGCGATCTTCACTTCTCCACAGCTGCTGACCAGGATGTTTTCTGGCTTTAGGTCACGGTGCAGCACCATGTTCGTGTGTAGGAAGTCCAATCCTCGCAGCAGCTGCTGCATCACATCCTGTACAGAGAGAAAGCAGCACTTACTATTCTGTCTCAAGAGATGTGTCCAAATCCAGGGACCTGTCTCCTCGGAAGTTTGCCTATTTTTTTACACTGAATACATTATGATTCTTCGACCAGGTGAAACGTAGTCGTACGTGTGCATTTGTGTGCCTTTGCAGCTCTTAGTCATTTGTTTAATGGTGCAATTGGGGGATTCTCATCAATTTATGAAGTCAGGAGATGCTGTATTACATGAGCACAGCATATTTACCAGATGTTAACATTCAGTTGGTCACCAGTTATTGGTAAATACATAATGTGAACTAGACCAATGTAAAAGCTGCTACAAGGTGTAATAACACAAGCCAGGCACTTTGTTCCTGTTGTTAGCAGCCTGAACATTTTCTAAAATAATACGTGGCATTTAAAATCATTTTACAAAAAAAGACATATGTGGATGTATTTGGGCAACCATTTGCCTGGCAAATTGTCAGCTGCCCATCATCAAAGCTCACCTGGATTTACCGCTGCTCAGCAGTTCAATGACGACATTGTGCTGGTGAAACGTGATATTCCAGCTGTAACGCTAATAAGGAACACCCGAACACACCGCTAGTTTTGGTCCCTGAAGCAAGGGCTGTGAACCTAGTTAGGCTTACGATAGATCCGTAAGCCTAACCGTTTCATTCAAGGTTCAGCCCTACAGCATGGCACAGTGTAGGAGGGCCTTCAGTAGATTCCTTCCTGAGAACAGTTAGCGATCTGTATGGTCTAAGAGTGTGAAACCTGCCACAAATGCTACTAAAAATCTGTACGTCTCAGTAGTGTGCGTTCGTCTTGGTCTACATGCTGCCCAAATGTCAAGGAGAACATGAGGTGGGAAAACTAAAACCATGTATTTCTAGAGATAAATACATTCTTTTACAAAAGGTAGAGCAGTGACTTCAATACATGCAGCTCTACTACAATGAGCCAGGTGATGAGTTCACACCTGAATACAGTCACGGCTCAGTCCAGACGCAGGGACCTTGGAGAGGTAGGTGGACAGGTCCTGGTCGATATATTCCAACACCAGAGTGAGGGCCAGGCTGCGGCCCACGGGCAAAGCTGATGCATCCAACAGCCTGGACATTTAAATCAGCATGGGATTAGAAAACACACGTGCACTGAAAGGAAAATATGAGTAGCCAGACCAACCACTTTTATTCCAAAGACATATATAGAAACAGAGAATTCCCTCCTACAAAACCACACTCTGTAAATGGGTGGAAACTAACTGCTGTACATGAGAACAGTTTTGAGGTACATTTTAACGCTCTACATTTATCATATCAGTATATAGTTAAATCTAGCTCCACCTCGACCAGCTAGATCAGTAAAATACTGCTTACATGTCAATACGTTAGCAATTATAACAATAATAACATTTTACAATCCAAAGTGTCTACTTCAACTTAAGTGAACCTTTAAATGCAGGACTCTTACTTTTAACAGAGTGTTGCCGTTTATATTTTAGTAAAGGGTCCAATACTTCTTCCATGACTGTCCCGAAAATGTAATAAACGTCCAGGCTAAAATAATCTTTTGCACAATGCACTCTGGTTAAGTGCTATCCCACTGGATTTTGGTAGCGTGTGGAGGTTTTCAACATAAACAGGGTTCAGGCACACCTTTCCAGACTCTTAAAGCTTCCAGATTATGTTGAAAATCAAGCATTTTTCAAGGCGTATATTCGAACTAAAAGCATATTCCTAACCTTTCAAGATTTCTATGAATCCTGCATAAAGTAACAACAACTTGAAACTATTCAGCAAGTCACAAACTGCATTACCGCTGCACGTGCATGTATAGAACTATCAAAGGAATGAAGTATTTTTTCCCCCAATGCAACTCTGTAAAATGTAAAGTGTATTTGTGCAAGACATAAACTTACTTGACTATGTTGGGATGGTTGAAGAACTTCATTTTGAGCAGCAGCGCCACCTCGCGGATCATGAAAGCAGGGATACCGGTGTCTGACGCGTCTCCGTGGATGTCGAACTTCTTCACCGCCAGGAGGCGCTGCTCCCCCCCAACCTCCCGGGCTTTATACACTTTGCCGTACGAGCCTCGTCCCACCTCTGCCAGGAGCTCGTAGCACAGCGGCTCGGCGCAGGCCTCCATGGTTTTTCCGAATCCAGGCTAAACTTAACCTGAACCTTTGTAAATAAATGTGTGTTTTTTTTAGGATGACAGCAGTTATTATATGTCGTATTTACCCTCCTTCAAGCTAGCTACAGGAGGCTAAACAAGAGGTTAGCTAGCAGCTAACTATCGCCACCTGTAACAGCAATGCTTTGACGCAATTTGGTCTAATGTCGTCATGTTGTTACAGTATGCGGTGTGTTTTTTTTATTAATTTTTCTTTGTCACGTTACCTGACGCTGCTGTGCGCACTTTGGCCTCCAAGCCGCCGGCTGCGGGAAGACGTGCGTGTGTAGTAACTACGCGGCAAACCACGCCCCTTTTACTCCCGCAGCTAATCAGAGGGCTTGGCTGCGAAAGGCCACGTGCACGCGTGCCGACGCACGCTGCGTTCAGGTGCAGCACAAAAAGTAATAGCGGAGCCGTGTTTCTGTTATGAAGGAAGTTGTGACATGTCAAGTTTACAAATTTAGAGCTTATACCGTAGTAATTATCAGACAACTTCATCTGTTTAATTATACTGAGATAAGCATGCTGTCAATATGAGCAATAACAATATATGTATATATTGTTTATTCTGAAAATAGCCTGTGTGGCAGAGAGGTGGCATTCAGGTGGTGCGGTAAAAACAAGTGGCAAAATATCAACTAATGCAGTTAGAAATTAAATTAACCTGTTGGCCAAATATTGAGAAAAACACACACACCAAAGACCAAACTGCAAACAATTTACTGTTTGTACCCTTTAATATAAAAAACAAAAAAGGGAGCAACCTTTGTAAACCTGTTACAAACTGCAAGTGAAGTCATTTTAAAGTAAAATAGTGCACAACAAGTTGCATATGAATTTCTGCACAGTGTTTATGATCGTCAGTTGAGGTCTTGTTGGCTTAGGCCTCAGCACACAGAGGTGCAACATCGCACATCTTATTACTCACAAGTTACCATAACTGAAGTGTTTCAAACGTGAATTAGTGTAGGTATGCGTTGGTGTGGAAGACTCACCTTTCCACGCTATGTCAGCAGTTATGTCAGCAATAATATCTCGTTCGTTAAGAATGAAATCTGGGAGTCTGCCGGTGAGTTCGTTGTAAGCTCAAGTACTGATTAATTACAGTATCTGAGGGTCACTCGGCTGAATGCTGTCAGTTACTCTCCTTTCAGTTTGGCATTAAGAAGTGTTCTTTTCTTTGCCAAGGCGACGGCATCCAGATGGAGGTTGCGGTTGAGGATGACCGAGCCGCAGGTGAGAGCTCCAGCGAGAGCGCCGGCAAGGCCACACACAAACACATCCTGACCTGCGGCACAAACACATGCCACGTACCGTAAAGTCCTGTCAGGGATTAAAGGCGATCTCTGGATGATTTTAATGCTGCGCAGACGGACTCACCGGTCAGATAGAGGTTCTTCAGCGGAGTCTGAGGTCTGACTGTAGCGTGGAGTTCAGGGCTGAATCGGGCGATGCCATGATCCGCGCCGTAGAATTCACCTTTGGGGGCTCCGATATAGTGCGTGTTTGTGACGGGGGTTCCAGCATCAACGTACTCAATCTACACAAACCAAAAAAAAAACAACATGCATGTGCTGGTTGGTGGGTTCAAACAAAATGGCAAGTCAATATGATTACAGGTTAAAGGAATGTTTTGAGATTAAAACTCATTTCATAGTTTGTATAGACTGTATATAACGATGGACGACATGACAGCTCCCCGGAAGTGAAGCCAAAACATTTCGATCATCCCCCTGGTGGCCGACTGCAGTATAGGTCATAAACCCCACCCCCTTCCACGTTAGTGGATATGGGCCAAGCTGAGAAATCAAAGACGGTTTCTGTCATTTTTAAGATAGTTTTTATCATGCTGGTGTATGTTCAAATGTTCATTTTTCAGGTAAGTTTGGTTTTAATTAATTACTTGATGCTATGAAAAAAAAGGGGGGTGTGGCATCATGGCCTTGATACCGATCAGTACCGCGCAGACTCTGGCTCCAAACTACGTCACCTGCGCATGATGGCAGTGGCCGTATCTGGGATGTTGCGGCTTAATTTGTTTGAGGAAGTGGAGACGCGTTGTCCATTTTTATAAAACAGTCTATGCATAAAACCAATAGCACAATTTAATGCCGCAAAATCAGACATAAAATGCGATCATAAAAACATGACACATTAATGACAACACCTATATAAAATGGCCCCATCAAATAAAAAAGACCAAATTACTTAATGAGACGAACACTGATTTATATTCACAGAGAGAGAGAGAGACCACAATTTGTTGTTTTAAATTTGTTGCAGGAGGTATAAGGACATGGGAGCAGCAAACATAAAAGCTCTTCTCCCTGATTCAGTTCAGACTTTGAAAACTGTTGATCGGTTGATCTGGGAACAAAGGACATACATGTTCCCACATTTTTGGGCAGATTTACATAAATAAGGTGCCTGAGACCCAAGAAGGTTAAAGAGGACGATCCTACCTGTAATATACAGTATCCAAAGCTAAGCAGACCGATTCAGAAACTTTACCTTTTCTCTGGTTATCATAGGGAAGACGTCCGTGACCACCTCCAGAATCGAGTCAATGAATGTCTGTTTCAGCTCTTTGTAGTCAGACGCTCTGTTCTTCACTTTGCCATCCTTCCACTCCTCAAACCACTCGTAGTTGGCAAAGCTGATCAGGCTCATGGTGGACTTTCCTATTGTGAAGGAAAAATAAGAATATTTGCGCTAAACAAAACTCAACAGGGCAAAACGTTGTTCTGGAGCGGGTTCATTGGCTTCAACACTGAACGATGCTACACTGTAAAAACCGACATGCTGCATCGCATCACAGGTTTTCTGTACCTGGCGATCGTTCCGCCCATGTTGAATCTTTAGCTGATGGAGAGGCGACGAACAGGAAAGGTACACTGTTAGCAGACTCTTCCCTCTTTCCATTCATGTAGTTCTCCATCCTGCAAAAGAAAACTGACACAAATTCACACAGGTACAAAACAGCTGAAGCAGATACATTATGTTCCGAGTGTACATTTCTAAATAAAGAATACTGGACAAAATGCTACTTACACCAGGACTACATTTCTAATCCACTTATAAACCAATTATATCTTTGCATGTTGAGTCTAAGTGGCCCGAACGTCTCAAACAGATACCATACAAGCTAAATAGAAGTTTATTTTTTAGTAGCCAGGTCTATGTTTGACCAAAAGATTCGAGATGCGAGGCGACATACAGTTCATCAAAGTTGTTCTCTCTGAAGATCCAGTAGTTGTCTGCCTTCAGGCCCAGCTCCTCCTTGGTTCCACTCAGACCCAGAAAAAGACTCAGGCCACCTTCACCGTTCTTCATCATGCTCAGCTGCTCCTGGATAGCTGCAAGAGTGTCACATCATCACACAGTGCTTTCCCTCTGCAGCTGCAATCATTACGCAATAGCTAAGTTTCAATCCATCTGTTTTTACGTGCATTTCCCCCCCCCCAAAAGTTTGAGGTTTGACTTGCACTCTTAATTACGACGTCTCGCTGCGCCCTCTTCTTTTTCAGTGGCATAGTGGCACCTGACTGGAGCATGAGAGCCACCTACTGCTTCCCTCAATGAACCAACTCCCACTATTCACATAACAGTAGCGGAAGGACACACGCATTCAGTCGCATTTTATTTTGCTTGATTGTCTGAAAATTCGGTTAAAATTTATGGTACGTTTGGATGGAAACCTGGTTAATCAATCAGTCCACACAACAATTGATAATTGCTTAACTCATCCGTCAAGGATGAAAGCCACACAATCTCTGGTCCCGGCCTCTCAAGTGTGAAGGTTATTTATATTTAAGATTAGATTATTTATATCATTGTAAATGAAATATCTTTAGCTTTTGGGCTAAAGCTACTTGAAGTCGTATATTTGGACATTTTCTAGTCTTAAGGGTTAACTGATTAGTCAAAAATAATCATTAGTTGCAGCAGTTATTCCTCACCCGGCATGGCCTGGAGCTCTTTGGGCAGCAGCTTCTGGTAGGTGTTGAAGATGCCAGCATTAGAGATGACCATAGGGGCATGGATATGTATTTCCTCTTGGCCTTTCATGACGCTTACACCTGAAAGCATAAAAACAAACAAACAAAAGCAGTGATTCTCGGCCCTGCGGGAGCTGCGTGATGTCACTGCACATAGCAAAACACCCACCATAAGCTTCCTTGGCACTGTTGAACAAAATGCGGTTGACTGGGGCTCGAACTAGAACAGCACCGCCAGCGTTCTCAATGATAGGGATCATGTGGTAGGCAATTTCACTGGCTCCGCCTTTCGGGTACCAGGCACCATTCAGGTAGTGGGAGACCAGCAAGCTGTGCATGGAGAAGCTGGCTTCTTTTGGCATGTTACCTGCAGGAAGGAAAGAGAAGGAAACAAAAACTATGAGCAGAAAACTGAAGACGTGAATAAAGCACAGAAGCAGAACTGCGGCTCGGCGTACCGTAGGTGCCAAAGGTGTAGGTGAAGACAGCCCTCAGGTCCTTGTTTTCTGTCAGTTCGTTGACCACTTCGGTCAGGCTGCGGGGCGCCATTTTGAAGAAGAAGGACAGGCGTTTGGCCAGGCCGGTGTAGACCAGGAATTTGGCCAAGGGGACGGGGAAGAGCTTCAGCAGAGCGAGGAGCCAAACGCCACGGCCGACTTTCTGAAGACAAAACACACAGGACGCACAGATGACGGCGAAAATAAACACATACGGGCTTTAATAGACTAACAAAGCTTTTTTGTTTCCCACTTGTATGTCCCAAAGTAAACGCTGCTGTTTTGTCGATTTTGATCCTAGAAACTATATAAATATGATTTCAGGTGTACTTTGACAGTGTTTCATGAGAGTTTAACATTTGTGAATTAAATCTGAACACATGCATTAATCCTGTGTGAGGATGCACCTTCAACAGGACAATGAACAACCTAAAATAAATCCATCTACTCTTATTGTTTACTCACCTTTTATTTGTCTTTTTTTAATTAATTTCTCCCTTTTTTTGACTTTGTCATTTGTTTTGTTTGTTTCATCTCGTTTTTGTTTTGTTCCTGCAGCTGCATCTGTACAAGAGCAATTTAAAAGAATCAAATAATGAGTTGGAAGAAATGAATAGGTGCACTAAACTGACACCACAAATGTAAAGGAAGTGACACTTATCTGTGTGTCAAAGCAAAACACTGTTGCAACTCAGTCTGGGTAAAGTTGTGTAATATTTGAGTTAATAATTGTCCTCGCCAATTACGCCGAACTTTGATTTGCCAACCCTTGAGCCCTTGGAGAATATCAGTGACAACACCAATGGAAATCTTTGTGCCGAAGTGTAGATTAGAAACACACAGTTCACACATTTTGCACATTTAAATAAGTAGAGGAGGAAGATGAGTGGAGCGAATGCCAATACAAGTTTACAGATACTTTAAACCACCGGATCACAATCTGCAAAGTAAAGAGATCCCACCTTGACCAGCTTCAAGTACTCGTCGATGGCCTTCTCCTCTCCAGGGAAGCACTTCTTCAGCTCCTCTGGGAAACGGGTCCTGCCACTGTAGATGGGATACCAGCGGCGGTTTTCTGGAGGTCCCAGCACTACGTGGTCAAACGGATTCTCCATAGGCTCCCACTGCAGCTGTCCATTAGAAATGTGGTCCAGCATGCAGCGCAACGGCTTGTGTTCCAGCAGGTCACCGATGTAGTGGATCCCTGAGGCGGGGGGGGGGGGAAGCAGAAAACATGAAAAGATGTTGTTGCCCTCACCCGAACTGATTTGCACAACTTTTAAGTGCCCAAAAGACATGGAGAAAAAAAAAATCTTCAAAATGACAAATTGAATGAAACCATTTGAGCTTTTTCTTAATTTTAGGTGACGTTGATGAAAAGAAACAGGAGCCATCCGTCTCACCAACATCAAACTCAAAGCCCTTCTCAGTGAACGTGTGGCAGCATCCTCCAGCCCGATCGTGCTGCTCCAGAACCAGAACTTTCTTTCCAACTTTGGCCAGCAGCACCGCAAGCCCAAGCCCACCGATCCCACTGCCGATGATGATGGCATCCAGGTTGTCGGGCACTTTGCTGGCCACAAAACCTAAAAGTAAAGGCAACAAAACATTCAAACAACAAGGCACAAAGACAACTGACATTGCAAATGTGAGAACTTAGTGCTTTTCTCGTTTTTTTGTCTTTGTGAGCTGAATGCGTTTGGGTTTGGACTGTTGATCAGACAGAAATTAGAATACATATGTGTGGAATATCTGATGACCTTTAGTTGTGTTTTTAAAAAAAATATTTTTAAGAATAATTACTCAAAAAAAAACAACTCAAAACAATATTTTTATTTTATCAATATTTATTTTTCTGAAACATTGCAAATTTAGCTTGTAGAGTTTCTTCAGTCCCAGAGATGTTATTTAAATTGTATTATTTTTTTCTACTCCACTACATTTCAGAGGGGAATATTGTACATTTAACTGCATGTATTTGATAACTGTAGTTACTAGTGACTTTGCAGATTTAGATTAATAACACAAAATATAAATCAACAAATAATTTATGATGTAATATTATAGATTAAGCTAAAACTTTTTTGGTCCACCAATCTGTAATGCAAATTGCAGACTGAAGATCTGAAATGGGCCAGTCTGCATACATTTTGGTACTTTAATTTTGATGCCAATACCTTTTGTCGTTTTACTTAAGTAACATTTTCACTGCAGGACGTTCACTTGTGACAGTATTTTCACACTTTGGTACGTTCACTTAAAAATAAGATCCGAGTACTTCTTCCACCACTGCTGATAACAAAGTCAAACAACTACAACAACCGTGGTAATTTAACTGACCTTGCTTCAGAACTTTGTTTTTCTCTTTCCTGTGCACCATCTTTTTCAACGGTTCACGTGTATCCGTCTCAAAGGGGTTGGGCCCGGAGCTGCTGAACACATATTTGAATACATATATAACCACAGCGATACAAACGATCCCCGCACTGATCAACATAGTGACAGTTAATCGATCACATAGGCGTCAATCGCTCCGTTCACTGTGTTCACTTCCGCGTCATGGAACCGCCTATATAACTGACCGGGGATGGTGCTGGCCAATTAGAGCCTTCCGTTACTATGCGTCATGCAGCTCTGACCAATCAACGTCAACTTCAGTATGCGAGCGGCGCCTCGATTTAAAGAGAGACGAATCTCGCCCCCTACTGTTTGTGATTGACCTCAGTGTTCCTCATGAAGGTTTACCATTTCAAAAATATTAATATATTAAAAATATGCAAATACTAATCATTACTATTGTAATGAGTGAATTCTATAAACCTATATTTTAAAAAGAGCTTAATGTTTATTTATTACAAATCTTTGTTTTAATTAATTTGACTCAGTGGAATATACATTTGTGAAGTTTCATTTTATTTTCTTACTTACTTGCTATACTTTAAAATGCTTGATTTTGTTTAATTACAGCCCTGAAATTTCTTGTTGTGATCTGATAGAGAATACCTTAGACTCCTTTCCAAACACCTCGTCAGTTAACAATCTAATAACAAAACGTGCATTTTAAAACTTCAAATCTTCATAATAAATTAATACACAACAATGACCGAAATCAGAACCACAACAAATCGTGCTGAAGTTCATATGAATAATCCTGAAAAGGCTTGCAAGTGGACCTTGAGGTAAGATTTTTCAGTTGCCGCCTTGATTTGAAGGATTGTTTAATATGATATTCTGTGAACATAAAAGCCCCTTTTAACAAAAACCTCACAGCAACTTCTGGATTTTATTTTCTTTGCTCCAAAACAAACAAAAAGAACCCTCCTCCTGCATCTTCACAGTGTTTTCCTGTATCATAACACCATGAGGCCCACTATTCTTTTTACATCAGTTTGCAAATAGAATCAACATTATACATAAGAAACACTTTAAGTGGGGCATTTCCCCAGTCACCGTCGTCACCACCCACCCTGAACAATGTCCTGGATGTCCAGACTGCTGTTCATATGCCCGGATCCAACATCCACCCTCACAGAGCTGAACTGATGTCACCTGCACGGTCAGCGTAGTTAGAAATGCTGTTTTTAGGTCAAATGCTACCAACAATGCTCATATTTCATGTTATGTAGTATAATATCAAGTTTGATGTCACTTTGTAAATAAAGCTTATAAAAGCACAATATTAGTCATGATATTTCATCAAATGAGCCAAAGACAAACCACGGTCATGCCTTTATACAGCAAACTGAACACAGTAGGTAGCATGTGCACGTAAACTCATTGCCAGATCTTTCAGCTTGTCTTGCAATTTAATGTTTGACAATTTTTAAGACTTTCTGTGCAATTCTGTCAAGCAAAGTCAGCATAACGAGCTCAAAAATTCTTCAAAAGTGCCCTCAAGCTCATGCCATCTCCCATTTTGACCTAAGCGCTTGTAGATTTTGAGTCTGGGAGCCCAGAAATCATGAGGTGTCATTGCAAATCTGATCCCTGCTGATAAATGTGTCGTGTAAACCCCATCAGAAAGTCCTCCACCTGTGTGTGGCAGTCACAACCTCGTCCACGACAATTCAGATGTTTTCTTTCCTCCTCCACCCCCCTCCAACTGAGCTGGTCCATTGTTATCAGTCTTCCGTTAGTGCAGTAAGCTGGGGAGGAGGGTCATGAAAGTTAATACAGATGAGAAGAACTCCAGAAGTCGAATACCAACTCTTGCATAAACACCTTCTTCAAGCAGTGCTGAACATCTCCATAATGACTGATAGAAGCAGAGGGTTTGATGAGAAAAATAAAAGACACAGGGTCAAGCTTGACAAGAGAAATCTTAACAGAAGCCCTTATCTGGAGTCCAATTTGGGTATTTATTACATGGCCCTTTTAAGCCTTTTCCTCTTTAAAATATTTTTTGATCATTTCGATTGTTTTTTTTTTTAATCTCTAAAAGTGAAGGATAACAGATTTAATTTAATTGCAAAAAGCACTGCCAACGTTTAGGAATAAAATTAAACAGGAGGTTCTAGTCTGTATGTGTTAGGGCATAATCTGCAGTGATTTGATATTATTTACATGTATTGTTTGTTTTGTAGGTATGCCAGCAGTGAGTGTTTGGTGTCTGTGCAAACTGTTCTTGTGTGTGGGTGTTTGGTACAATCAAGACAGCTCTCAGATTAAATACAGTTGTCTGGGATGGTAACTACAATGGCTTAAGGTCCATGTGATCGAGGGAGAAGGGAGAGCAGGAGGACTCCCCCTGCCTCCCGCCTGGCAGCGGTAGTGCAGGTCAAAGTTCAAAAGGTCAAAAAGTAAAAATGGGCGGTGGGTTTTCCGTTCCTGAAGCAGGAAGTCATCAGTCCATCGGACAGGTGGTCAGTACGATGGTGAGGTCTCCCGGCATGTTGGTGACACTTGTGTATGGCGTAAAGGGATGTCACTGCAGCACCAACCCAACCTGACAAAGAAAGAGTGCAGCTGTTAGGAAAGCAGTCAGGCATATTTTTGGGGAACTTTAGGTCACAGGGCTTCTGCAAGACCGACCAAGTTACATTTATGACATTTTGATACCACACTGGGTGCAAACTAATACTTCTTTCATGGTTAAACTGACCAAAGGATGAAAGCATGATGAAGACCAGCAGAGGCATTGAATTATTTAATAATATATATCCCATTCTTTCAGTGTTTCCAAGCAGTATATAACAATAATTCCTATTAATATATTACATTTAATTAACACAACCTGGAACTGGAAAAGTGACGGAAAATTGATGGAACGATTAACCAATTAAAAGCATTAATTTATTCAAGTTCCTTTAAGTTTTTTGCTGAAATTGACACTTGCCCTTTCTGAGACAAAAAGCCCTAACCCTAGCTGCTGTAGCTAGCAGTAGTGCAACAGCGTTCACTACGGGTCTGGTGGTGTCGACTGAAACACCTTAAAAAAAAAAAAACAAAAGTCTTGAATAACCTCCTGTGCGCACAATGCACTACCTGGTTGATCCTGCCAGTAGCATATGCTTGTCTCAAAGATTAAGCCATGCAAGTCTAAGTCTATCAATCTGTCAATCCTTTCCGTGTCCGGGCCGGGTGAGTTCACAACAATCCCACAGTCTGATACGACAACATTTTATAACTAACATTACAGCCTACAGCAGCGAGAGAAAGTATTTAAGACCTTTGTAAGGATAAAGCCTTTATTGAGGAAACTAAATTCAGTGCTGACCTGCAGGTACCTTGAGGTTATGATCATTATTGCCACTATAAAAAGTAGTAATCTCAGAACATGCACCTTTTCTGACCCCATGCTGGGACACTTCCAATTGTACAGATAATACTGTAGATTCCCATCACCGATGCCAAACTTAAGCTTCTCCAGGAAAGTCTTGTTTTCCATTAGATCCAGTGCATTGAAGACGTCAAACCCTTTCTAGATAAGAAAAAAATATATATACACCTCATTAGTTTCCTGGGAGTAAACATTTCAGAGAACACACACATGGATTGAAGAGGAACACGCACCGATTTGGCCAGGATGAGGGCATCAGACATCAGGTCAAGCAGCGGGGTGGTGGTGTGCACATTGTAGAAGGAGTACGCTGCTTTTAGACTGTGGTGAACAGGGTGGTTCATAATGGTAGAGGGCAGGGTGTAGAAACTCAGGAAATCAGTCACCTTACCATCGCTCTGTCAAGAGAACAGACATTTCTAGAAATCCTCTCAGTACACTACAAGGGTGGTTTTAAGACAGTAAAAAAAAAAAAAAAAAAAAGTTTCTGGTAAAAATTCTCTGGAATATTTTTATTTTTTTACCTCCACCAGGTAAGTGTCGATAATATTCTCCCGGGGCAGCAGCCAGTGTTCTACCTCTTCCTGGTTCATGGCGGGCACCAGGTTGAACTGGTTCAGGTACCCACGGAGGAGGCGATGCACTACCGGCACATCCTTCTTGGTCATCGGGCGTAGACCTTGAGTCTTAGGAGCCTGAAGGAGAGAAGACGGATCAATAAAAAGCTTGGCAGAGCGATGTAGTGTGTATGCGTTTGTCAGATGTGTGCGTTTTCACTGACATCAGGCAGACGGTACAACTTCATGGTGCGCTGCATAGTCATGTTCCTGCTTAGGTGGGAGAACTTCACCTCGATTAGTTTGCGTGGGTTCAAAGAGCGATGCCAGTACCTGTGCAAAGAAATTGGATTTGTAAATCCTCAGTGACACAGTAAAAGAAGGAGAGAGGGGGTCTGTGCACACAGTACGAGGACAGCAAGTCTGTCAGACCCACCTGCAAGTGCCCACAGGTTTGGGCAGCACCACTCCAGCAGTGTAGACCGCCTGAAAGATACCCTGCAGATTGACCCGTCTGGTGATTTCTCTGATCAGGACCGGAGCAACTCGTTTGGAGCGGAGCTTCTTGTGCACGCAGAGGAAATTGATCTCAACCATTTTCTTTTCTCTAAACATCAAGGAAAGCAATGCATTGATTCATGTGAGCAACTGTGCAGTTCATTCAAATATCCATTTATCAATATGTTACTGAATACAATTTACATTAGAATTACTATGCATCACACGTGCACTTTAACAGTGTAACCTTAAGATTCTAATATCAGAAGAACACAATACACACAGTTTTTGCTATATTGTAATTTCAGTGAATAGTGACTGATCTATATTTTACATCTTATTCTGCATGAGGCATTTTCCAACACTGAGTGACCACTTTTAGGTACACCTGTACAATCTATTGCAATTCAATACAACAGCTCTGCCATAAATTCTACCTTGAAATGCGTAATTTCTTTTTGGTGAGATTGTGTCTAATTCAATTATATGGTCATTACTGAAACCATAGTTTAAGGTGATATTGTAATGGGCTACATTATATACAGATGTGTTTCTAATTTTTGTCCTCATTTACATACATGGAGGGGCAGAATATTAGAAGTATAATGCAGTCAGGTACAACATTATCACTATGACCTCAATACTGAAACATATCATTTAAGTAACACATTTATGACATACTGAACATTATACACATCATAAAGACTTTATAGAACAGTGGTACTGGATAGCATTAGAGTGTACAGGAGTACCTAATAAAGTGGCCACTGAGTGAGAGAATTCAACAGAAAAGTAAGTGATCCTATTTCATGTAGCATGTGATGCAGTCAATTCAATCAAGCACTGCTGTGTTCACTTACATGTCGTAGATACAGATGGATGCAGGAATGGCACTGATGAAGCCTACCAGCTTCTGGTTGGAGTTAACCCTCACCCCACAATGCCACTGGGGCAACCAGCCAGGAGGCCGCAGGGCCCTGAGAAAGAAAGGGGTCCGTCATTAAATGAAACACATTGCTGTATTGCCATCGTCTGTACTAATATCTTATAAAAAAAGGTTTATCCAAGTGCCATGTGAAAAATAAAGTATTTTCTATCCAGACATACCATATAATAATGAACATTTAAAGTTAACATCTTTCCAGGTGTAAAATGGGGAAGAATATCAGCTCTGAAAAGAATTACCAGAGCAGGAACTCGGGGGAGTAGTCAAATCGAAACATGTTGTCATCGTCTTCAACATAATTCTCATTGAGCAGCGTGTAAAGCTCCTTCAGCTGATTTCACAGAAAATGACAGAACAAGACATTAAGTCACGACCTTTACAAAACACAGGAGCAATGTAGAAAAAACATGACCAGAAAACAGATTCAATTACACAATTCTTCAATTGATACCAAAGGCAAACAAACATTTATCAAAAAAATACACAATGTTTCAGTTCACATATCATTTTCTATAGTCTGTGCCTATTATATAGTTATGAAACATACATGCTAATGCTCTGCCAACCCCACCTGTTCTGCATCAATTCTGGGAAATTATTCTACTTCAAGCATTTCTGACAGTACAGATTATATCATACATGTGCTGCACATGCACACAACATGCAAAATTCGACTTGTAAATGAAAAATATAATAGCAGATTGTGGTATCTTATCCTCTTGGTATTAAGACGGTACTTTGTGTTTGAGTATGCGAGCTACGACTTTGTTTCCATTTGGACTTTTGTTTTCACGCTAAAGCAAGTTGTTAGATGCACTTCGATACTGTGATCAGTCGTCAGCAATAACATAACTGAACAACACGCTCAGATTGGCACCAAAACAAAGATCAAGCAGCTGTTGAGCAAAATAAAATTAATTATTTAATTTCTCATTCCAACCGTGCGCGCGCGTGCGTGCACTCGCTCTCTTACCACAGCAGAGTTCCCCAAGTCGAGGGTGTCCCAGCTGAAGCCCTGAGGGAGGCTGTAGGGCTCCTCACGAATGTTGTCTTTGTCAGGTTCAATGGAGCCATGCGATGTCACGGTCTCCCCTGAAGGAAAACAAAGCCGTTTCTGACAGAAGCACAGAAACCCACGACACTCACTTTTTTGTGGGTTTTATGTCTTAAAGCAGATCTGAAAGCCCAGACAAATGTCATACCTAGCTTGGGCACAGGCTGTGTGTCCCAGAACTGGTAACTCCTTCGAGTTGCCTCCTCCATGGTTTTGGCAGGGCCTTGGCCTACAGAGAACAGTTCAATGGCCTTTTGGATCTCCTGTAGCTTATCAGCTGGCAATGAATTCACCTGTTTGGAAAGTCAAGAGGAATTAAAAGAAATGTTTAAAAAAAAAACAAGAGGAGGAGCAGACAGAAATCAATGCGATTAAAAATGGGTCAATCCCCCAAATAAATCATTATTTTGTATATAAACAGTTTTGGTGTGGGTTGTGAAGGCCAAGGTAGATAAGACAGTCAATGATGTGGATGTAAACATGCAGCATCTAATCAGCAAACTAACTCCAACCTTTGGTAAACCACACCTGAACTATTTTTGCTTAATTTAAAACATTGTCACTTCAAAAATTAAGGAGTTCCTGCCTTGGCAAGGGGGTCCTGAACAGCTTCTGTGGCAACAGATTTCTTCTTCTTTTTCTGCTTCTTTTTCTTCTTCTTAGCGCCAGTGTCGTCCCCCAGACCCCTGTCACTGAAACACGACAGAAATAGATGGTATCTGTATTAACTATCCCAGAGGAAAGCCACGTCCCGGTCAAAATGTATTTTAAATCTCCACCTGCCTGGAATATGCTTTCAGCACAATAGCCAGCATGATTAAAGCCACTTATACACACACTTTTGTATGAACATACTATACATACACCCATCTTATCTGCCAAAGTCCTATAAAATGAAGTAATTCTCACTGCTATTTATTTCCAACACCATTTCATATTTCAGTAGTGAAACGAAGTTGAAAAAAGTTAATCTAGACTTAGTTTGAGAACCGTCACTCAGTGACAGGCAAATATAATAGTCTGTTTACCTTGGCAGTGTCAGGTGTAGCGCCAAGACAGGTAACAAAACAACTACACCAGAAACTGTCAGGACACATATATGTTAAGGTACTACAGAAATATAGACTGCATCCCCCTCCATCACCTGTATCGGGAGTTTGTGCCGATACAAGATGGTATAAATCACCATACACAGGTAGTCCTGTAACCCCCTCTTACAGCCTGTGTGTCCCACCCAGCTATCCCATTTTCTGGTCCAAGAGAGACTGCATACTTACAGAGGATAATCTCATTAGTGCCCACGAGAGGAGAGAGGCCAAGCACTGGCCTGTATTTGTAACACCACCAGCACAGATCGTGAATCACATGACCTCTGGAAGAACAGTGTGTGGCATATACGCTTGTGTACATATGTATGTACAAGGGGTCAGTGACTGACTGGGATAATGGCCAACAAAACATTCAATAGTTTGTTCCACAGGCTTCCATTTCGACAAAGTAGACCGGCGAACAGCCGAACTATTCTTTATGTGTGTGTGTGTGTGTGTGTGTGTGTTGGGTGCACAGGAGTTACATGTGTTGCCCGAAAAGAGCTTCACTTGACAGCAGTGTGTGTGTGTGTGTGGGGGGGGGGGG
>JAVQJF010129274.1:0-20598 GCA_036023855.1 Gadopsis marmoratus
TCAAGTTCTTCCACACCAAATCATCCAACCAGGCCTTTATGGACCTTGCTTTGTGCACTGGGGCACAGTCATGCTGGAACAGAAAAGGGCCTTCCCCAAACTGTTTCCACAAAGTTGGAAGCACAGAATTTTCCAACATGACTTGGTAAACTGAAGCTTTAAGATTTCCCTTCACTGGAACTAAGGGGCCAAGGCCAACCCCAGAAGAACAACCCCATAGCATTATCCCTCCTCCACCCTACTTTACAGTTGGCATAATACAGTCAGGCAGGTAACGTTCTCCTGGCATTCGCCAAACCCAGACTCGTCCATCAGACTGCCAGATAGAGAAGCATGATTCGTCACTCCACAGAACACGTTTCCACTGCTCCAGAGTCCAGTGGCGGCGTGCTTTCCACCACTCCATCCGACGCTCGGCATTGTGCTCGGCGAGTTTCCGTGGTCTGCCACTTCGTGGCTTACTTGCTGTGGTTCCTAAATGTTTCCACTTTGCAATAACACCACTTATTATGATTTTATGCACCTATGGCAATGGGACTGAATGAAGTACCTGAATTCAATGATTAAGATGAGTGGCCCAATACATTTGTCCATATAGTGTATGTCTGAGGAACGCAAGCCAGCACCTGGTGGCTTGTTAGAGTTAAATTAATTTGTTGCCAATCATAACAATCCCAAGCTGATGGTAGCATTACATCAACACTGCCACATGTATGAATTTGCTACTAGCCTATTAATAGTCAATTATGGTATCACTGGACATCATAAAAACTGCTGCTGATGGGGATTAATTGCTGAATCACTTGCACCATATGTGTGGCGTGTAATGTATTCTGCATAGATTAAGTTTGGAGAGTAATAATTGCGGTATTTATATACTGTATTTGTGTGGAACTGGTGACTTCTCGTAAGATGTGATTACTACTGTTTAACTTTATTTGTTTCCAAGAAAGTGCTTTATATTACTAAAATAATTACCAATATGAAGTATTCCACGCCACCATCATTTTGGTGAAAAGAAATGGTTAATGGGAAAAGGTTTTTTCATTTATTTTGAGTTAAAATATGTGGGGGAACACAACCTGAAAATAATTCAAATCTATATTTATATATAAATTAACTTCCAACTGCATGGTTTTGTTATTGTAATTTGCATCAAGCTTTCTGGAGTTAATTTAAAACCAAAAGTTAGTTTGTGCTCTGGAATATGACAAAACATGAATGCTGCCTAGATGAACTTTATTCCAGGTTCACTCCAATCATTTTATCGCTGCAGTGTGCTTTAATTTGAGTGCAGCCTGACTCACTGGCAGTTATAAAAGTAATTTCATGCAAGATTGTCAGAAAATGTCCACTTGTCCTAAAAAAGTCTACATAGAACTCTTAAGAACATTCCCCCCATTATTTAGCTCTCACTCTGCTCTACTGAGGTTCCTTCATCTATTTCTATAAGGAAGTAAAATCTACATTCTCCTGACAGTATAAACCAATATTTAAAATGCAATGCTCCAGCACACACACACACACACACACACACACACACACAGAGACACAGATTTAATATCCCTGTAGGAGAGAGCTAAGTGTTACATATCACCCATTAGCAAAAAAGAAATCTTCGTCAGAATATCTACAACCTGTGATTACAGAGCTGAATTTGTCATTTAATCAATGCAAAGATTTATTGTATTGATTTATTTAAAGGCCAAAGTTAGGTGCTGCTATCCTGGGAATGAGGTGACCTTACAAAACTCGATGTACTAATAAGAGTGAGATGTCAGTCAAGCCTACTTTGTACACGGCACGCCCACACACCGTCCTGAGAAGAGGTGTTATCAGGCAACATATCTGAAAACGCCTGTGTGGGTGCTTTACACAAGACAGTTGTTTGGAATTACACGGTTCCGACTTTCAGTATCTGCCTTCTAGCACCCTTATGTTTTAAGATGTCTATCTCCTCTTACCTTGCAAATCCTTAACGAGGCGAAGCTGGGGACGCTGGGCCCTTTTGTTTAATCTCTCAAAGTGATGGGAGTAGCAAAGTCTACCACTAACCCCTTTTATTCAGCTGTTGCATTGTTATTCTGCCTTGCCATTCTGTATAACGTGTACAAACATGGAAGGGGGGGGCATTGTTGTTCCGATGTTAAGCCAGCAGCGCAGGTAGTAACCAAGCCGAATCAACAACTATGTAAATGGGGGATCCGGCAGGATGGGACAGGGCTGTGACAGTTTGATGTTGCGTTATATGTGCGACCCCGTGGGATCTGAAAAGCAACTAGAAGCAGTTAGCAACTAACTCAAGAAGAACAGGAAGAAGTTAGCAGCTAACCTACAATAAGTGGTAATGTCTACAAAATCTGGGAGACAAGGTCCGGGAGCTTGTTACCCTCCAAGCACACGACAAGATCAATGTTGCGTTTGGTATACATCACACGCCAACGCCGTCATTGTTATGTTACACATCGCACCATTTCTTGCTTCTAGAATACTGGCATGCTGTCTAGATTCACACACTGGGGCAGCATAATGCATTGTTTGGTTCAGTGTAAATAAGCAAAGCCGGCGTAACGATGGTTCTCCTTTATGGCACTTTGCAGGATCTTTGTTTAAAAAGGGCTGCTGTTTCCCTCAGCACTGGTCTGGTTTAACACCAATACTGGGGGGTTTTACTGCTGATCTTGTCAAAAGAGGCGTGAGAAGGCCATTGAGTGAGGGTCTTTAAATTCTGTCTCAAGGTCAGGTCGTGTTCTGTGAAGGGTTAATCATGACCTCTGTGACTCGCAGCTGGAGCTCGCCCTGATGGAGGCAGGTAGTGAGCGTTCAGTTTGCACGGCTTCCTGCTGTGACTCATGGTTGGAGGAACATGGAAATTGCATTTGTAGGCTCAGTGGGAGCTGCTTTCCTCCTCCCTGTTGGCTTCATCCCACAAGGTCTGCAGTTTAACCCCAACTGTGAAGTTCAAAAGTATACTTAAATGGTACCTAAAAAAGCAATTTTTGTTGCTTTCATCCAATCCTCCCCCAATGTGGTACATAACATATTCTGACGAGCCCAAAAAGATCTCATAATTCTTTTACATATTGTGCAATTACGACCACATTTGGATAGCACATGTAAACTGCATATCAACTCTAAGTGATCCAGCAAAATGTGATGATGTAGGTGGCGCAACAGCAACATGATACATTACCATGGCCATAACTCAGTAGCTCTGAGTCTAACTAACTAATTTTGCTCAATTTAACCTTGTCCAAAGCCCTAATGTTCACAGAGAGCATGTAAAGATAATGTGGCCTTCTGCCAGTCAACATCATTTTCTATCTATGTGTATGACAGCATATTTCTAAACCTTTTGAAATATTTAAATATAAAATGTATTTTGTTTTAATTTTGTTAGTCTTGCTGTAGTTTTAAATGTTTAAATATAAAATATATGTATAAAAGCCTTGTAATAGAGGTTCCTACTCTGACCACAGCTATGAGTCTGTAGTCTTTAAAAGCTACAAAGAATTTTAATTTTGTTTGCACATTTTATTTATTCATGTAATGGTTCAGTTCGGTTTATTTTGAATAATATGTTTTATTATATCTTAACATCTAATGAATCCTAGAGTTTCTCTCTTATTGCTGAATGTCATTAAAACTGATTTCAACAGAGAGACACTGTTGCCTCTTCAGTACCCATACAAAACCAATGTCTGCCAAGGGATAGATTGAATGAAAGAAAGATTTGTGCAAAAGCATGTATTTACAGTTTTATCCACATCATCAGATGAAGAAACAGCTTTTTCAGTGCTCTGATGGAAACATGCATGACAAGGTCCATCATGTTGGTGCTGAATATACTTGTCATGGAAAATAATTTCCAAAATATATATTTTTACACAGCATTATTTGCATTAATCTCTACTCTGCAGGGTGTTGCATGGAGAAAGGCTGGGGTGCTGTGATGTTGTTGTTGATGATGGTCAGGGTCAAAAGGCCACAGAGTGACAGAGAAGTTAACCAAGTCCCACCTCTCACTCCTCCACTGAGGCCAACTCTGACTCATCATGTCAAACATGGCCATGAATCAGAGAGAAAAGGCCAGAGTGAATGCTGTGTGTACTATATGTGTGGTGTGTGTGTGTGTGTGTGTGTGTGTTTGTGGGTGGAGGTGCCAGGAGTACAATAGAAGGTTTTAATATGTACTCAAATTCAGCACAGAGCCTCTGTAGCTGATACTGCCAGGCAGATGTTTATCTCTAATCAATATGAGCACAAAGAGATTACAGCAGTTTTATCATCTGTCATCTATCACAGCGTGGCTCCAGTAAATATCCTGTTGTTGCCTGCGCTACCTGTTGTGGGGGGTAAAACCTGCAGTAGTCAGCTGACTGAGCAGCTTTGAGTTTCAGTGGCAGTCGTCCAGTCAAAGCTGCGGTGATGATGATGAAGTGAACTCAGCTGACTGTGCCCTTCCCAGGCTTTATGAGTGGTATCATGAAAGCACTCGAACATGTAAGGGCATATCTGATTTGCAAACCAAATACCCTCAGCCAAAACGGTCTCTTTCAGTGGAGTGTATTAAAGAACCATTTGACACAAAATTATGCCACTTTACACTATGTATGCAGGCTTTTTTTTTTTGCAGCTGCCACAAGCTGCAGATAAACTGACACTATGATAAGTTAAACATTTCTCTTTTCATCTGCAGTCTTGAGATCGGGGTGACGGAGGCTTTAAAAAGGAGAGTGTTGCTGCTGTAAACATGCTGTAATTTCCATGCTCTGCTTTTGATTGCACATACATTGAAGGTTTACATGATCAAGGCAGACAAGTTGAAACATTCATTCTTAACATGAATTTGACTTTTTTCAGATACTCCTTCAGGTGGACGCTATTATTGTTAAAGTTGTGCTATGAGACAATACATCCATGCCTGGAATCTGAGTGTGTGTTTAATAAGTCCCATTCAGTGCAGGAAATGGTGCATATTGCACTGTGAATAATGACTCCAAACACACATACAGTTTGTACACACACACACACACTTACATGTACATTGACACACACAAAATGCCTGCAGACACACACTGAACAATCTAGTCTCTGCTGGCAGTACTGACGGATGTCTTTTTGGTAGCTTACAAACCTGTGTCAAGCTACCTGCTAGGCTTGCACAGAGCAAGTAATGACACGTACACGGTATTATTGCATGCATTATTAGAATTGTGCACTACAGTCCTCACTAGAGTGTCCGTTGTAGTTAGTGTTAATAATGAGATGTCATTACTATGCTGTTCTTCACATCGAGAACAGATTTAGTGTACTGCATCTATTGATCGCTGAGCGGAGGAGGATACTGTCTTTGGCATTATTCTCTATTGGGAAGAGAGTGTTTATAGAGGCTTTGGACGCTGCACTTGGTAAACTTATTGACCAATAACTAGCATGTTCAAATAAACCCTGCTCCTGAATATTGACCGACATCTCATAAAATGTTGATGAGTGTGCTGTGCTGGATCTGTGGTGGTCCGTATTTGTTTGTTTTCCTATGGATGGATGGAATTCTTTATAAAATGTATTTACATGCATGTTACAATCTGCTGTGAGTAGTTTAAAAGTAATTATTTATGTAAGCGAAAAGAAAGAAAAGAAAATACAAAAAATAAATTTTTAGTCAGTCATTTAGTTAGTCAGTTTTGTTTGAGTAGACCCTTGTGAAGTTGTTTCCTAAGCAACACTGTGGAAACACTGCAATGAAACTTAATTTCTTTTCACATTTTATTCATCATTTAATGGTTCAGTGGTTCATGTTTATTAAAAATGTAATCTTCATTTACAAACCTAATGAATCCTGAAGTATCCCCTGAATTTCTGATGACTTTCATTCATGCAGCATAGCTTTCACTGAGATCACTGAAACTGCTGAAACAACTATCACAAATAAAACTTTAATAAAGGTTAATATGCATCTCATCACTAAAATTCAGTCAAACTTATTATATACTATGCTATACTATATAGTAATGGAAAATGAATTAGGAATAAGAACGTAGTAAATGTAGCTTGTGACATAAGCACGAGTCACATGATGTAGACAAGTATGAGGGCTTTGAATTGTTTATTAAACATGTAATAATATGTAGGGAAAAAAAGAAGAAAAAAACTGTCTCTAAATGTATGCAATATATTGACTTGATTTGACCCCACTTGTTTCACAACCTACTTGCTAGGTGACCTGACTTTGGAGCTCAGACTTTGACATTTACGAGCTGGAAATTGAATTGAGACACGGACCTCATGAGTTAAGTGACTCAAACAAGGGTCGTTGTGTCTCATCTGTTGTTTGATTGAAATAGAGGTTGCCGATATCCATCAATCACAGCGCCACTTTCATTTACACATTTCTGTGAGTGTTGCATTTTTCCAGCATGATCAACTAATGCTGTGAGCTCAATGCAGGAAGGTTAGAAGGCGGCGGTGCTGCTGATGGGGCATTGTGAGGTCTGGAGGCCTACTGGGTGGTAAACAGGCCCTATATCAATCAACTGAGGAGAAGAGGAGAACACATGGGCTCTGGAGCCTCCTACATCCCCCACACAGCCTCAGATTAAACAATTAGAAACATGGTTGGTCCTAATACACAAGAGCCTCCACTACATCAACAGCCCTTGGGACACCCTACTCCACGCCACTCAGCATGCCCTTGAGTTGAACTCTAGCAACCTCATTGCTCTCTGTCTCACTGACCCCTCCCCTCTCTCTCTCTCTCTCTCTCTCTGTCTCTCCCCATACTTCTGTTTCTGATCTAATTGCAGCTGTCCATATGGATGCTGGGAAAACTGAGACGCTGCATGCACTGCATGGCTGCTGTATCCTGTATTATGGCACAAACTGCTGTAATCCAAGATTCAGGACTGCATGCAATATCTTAGTGTACATGACACAGGACGTAGCTCTCTTCTGCACGTGTGCTTTTAAATGTAATTTCCCTCTTTTCCAAGATAGAAACTATCATCACAAATATTCTGGAAAAATAACTCCACGTAGAATCAGACTTTGTAAACCTGAAGGATTACACCACCCTAAAAACACAGTGTCAATATTTCTTCCTCAGATGTGGCCCCATCCCCTGGGTGTCACTATGAAAAAAATGACAAAGCACCATGTCACAGAGGAATGTGTATATATGTTGCAGCCAGTCACCCAGGTCAGCCTCCTGACAGTGGGCCAGTTTTATGGTTTTGCTGACTGCAGCTTTTGATGGTGTAATTGTGACAATGATCTCATTCTCTCCCTCTCTCTGCCTGGCCTCAAGGAGCGCTTTGCTCAGCCTTCTTCCCAGCGACTGGTCGTCAGGAGGGAGAGGTGGGGGTGCACATTTCATTAGCTTTCAATTCACATTGAATTTATTAATCCCATGCTGCTTCTGCAGGGTGGAAGGCTGCTTAAGAAGGGGGAAAATATCTTCGATATAGACACCTTTTCCTCCATCTGCTTGCAATGTGTGTGCAAAAGTGTATGAAAGAGGAGGGCAGGGAAGGAGGGGTGGGGGCGGGGGGGTTAAGGAACCAAGAAGGCGAGAATGGAGAGGGAGAATAACAGCGACAGCCTAACAACAAGGGCTTGTGAAAAGACTGCAGCGGGAAAAAGTGTGTCAGATCATTTACCAGCGGGGATGCACGACTTCGTCTTTTTAAAGGCAGCAGCCCTGCAGAAAGGCTCTTGTCTAGTCAGCACTGTAACAAAGGCAGAGCTATGGCTTTATTTGTGCGCCTGGAATGTTCCTGAGCGCACAGGGGCAGCACCCGAACAACTAACCCCTCAGCTCCATCAAGGGAGGGAACATGGCACTAACCTCAGCCAGACCTCACCCCAGATAGAGAAGCAAAGCATTGTTGCAACAACTGAGCTGACAAGCACGTCACACTATTTAACTACAGAAGTGACTCAACAAAGAGCGACTCTCTGCCTAACTGCCTCTGAATAACACTGTTTGACGTTGTTCTGAGGAGACTCATGTTGTAGCACACTGGTCCTGTTACAAAGCAGGAGTGCTTCTGGTACACAGTCTGCTTTGCCTGACCCCTTGCTCAGCAAGCCTTTACACGCTCCAGCCCGGCTGCTCAGATGGAGGCTGAGGGCACGGAGCCAGCCTCTCCGCATCCTCAGCACTCTGCAGCCCTCTTAAGCTAATGACGAGGGGGCCGCTCCCACTTTGTCATACGAAGAACTCTCAATTTTGCATTTCTGTGCTTATGCATGTGTGTGGGAGGGGCTGGGAGGTTCCCATTCAAGTTTAGGCCATGTCAACTCTTCTTACAGTGCCAGCAGAATGGGCTATAATGTTAGAGTAAAGCAGAACTTGAACCATTGAACAAGGACTGCATTTTCCTGCCTATTAAAAACGTGTTCTTTTCTCACTCCACAAGCTCAGAACCTGCTGATTTGGGTGTTGCCTTACAACCTTTACAACCTTATAACATGATTAAACCTTTTCTTCTGTACACCTAACACCTACCAATCATACTTGATCTGACAGAGATCAGACCATACCAGCAATACCTACTGAACCTGCAGGCCTCCAGCTCACACCACCAGCCAGCAATGCCAGATATTCCTTTTCAGTCATCAAATTATAGTCAGGTTTAATAGACAGGGTTCCTTGACGAGATTTTCTACATCAAGGTGTGCAAGCCATTAAAAAGTTTATTCTGTAGGGATCATCCTGAAGAGATGGCCGCATTGTTATATGTGTCTTGTATCGTACAGAAATTTTTTTTTCTATTGTGGCTTGAGTTCAATATTTGTGCACTTCCTATGCATATTTTTCTTATTTATGTAAGCTTAAATAATAACTGTATTTATGGTGAACATACAATGGGCATTATGTTTTCTGTTTCTATCAAGTCGCCTGTCAAACGCATTTCCTTTACCTGGCATACTAACCATACTAGTCATTATGGTTTATGTTGAAGTACAAGTTAGATTTACTCCGCTTTCCCTAATGCAACTTCATCAGCAGTCTCTAGAACTTGCGCTTATATTTTCATGTTTTACTTTTCAGTTTCCTCCTTTTAACATGAATTTCTCAGTAGGATTCAGTAAGACACTGTGGCTATTTCACGGGGGATAAAAGAAAAAAGCTGATCAGCATATGAATTTATTTACTTTTGTATTTTTACATTTTGATTACAAAAGGGCTAATTACCATCTGCAGAACATGAACCAAATACACTAAGTGCTTGAATCTCCTGTGCTTTTATATTTCAGATCAGTCTCGTGGCTCTTATAACATTATATTATTGTAATTCAACCACAACCTTGGCTGTCAAGATGTTTTTATTCCACATTTTAATAGCTTTGCAGTCAAGTGCCATGTGAGCAAATGAATGGAATAAGTGCTTGATTCTCATTATTTTCAAAAGCTCTCCTTAGTCCATCTTTGCAGACTAGGTTTGTGGATGCTTGAAGGGGGTAAAAAAAGGTCAGTAGGCAGTGTGTGTGTGTGTAAGAGAGAGAGAGAGAGGGGAAAGCAAAGAGCACATATCTCTGTGCTTTAACATGGGGGCTGGGAGGAGGGCTACTTTATTTGAACATGGCACGCTTGTTGACCCTCCTTATAACTACTCCTCCTTTGCAGTGGCCAACAATGGGATATTACCACTTAGCCTCTGTAAACACAAGTCACGCTGCTGAACTGTGGACCTCGGAGTCGTGCTCTTAACTGCTGGATGCCTCAGCTGTGTCTGTCAGTGAAGGTAAAAACCTTTTCCTGTCTGGGTGGTCAATTCTATTGATTTACAGAAAGCTTTTCAAAATTGTCACGTGATGCTGGTGATTTTTCAATAGCAGCGCTGGTCTCCTTGTCTCTTGCCCTGTGTCTAAGGTCATAGGATGCTTGCACACACTCCCGCACACAAACATTTCTCCATACTGTTATCTCACCTTGAGTGCTTCACGCGCTACTGTTTGAGCATGTTAAATGAATACCGAGTCTAATTTTCCATCCGAAACGTTAATGTTTTTCTGTCTTATCTGACCACAGTCACTCATTAAATCCAGCCCATGTTCTGTTTCTGGCTAAATCTCAGATGTATTATTCACTTTCTCATGCAGGATTTTGTCACATAACAGTGAGACAGGGCCCTCTGGCAAATACTCCTATAGCAGAATGGCAGGGACCACAGAGCACGTCAAATCAAATGTCAGAGGAGCACTTGGCCTGCTCCACAACTATCTTACACTTTCATTTCCCCAAAATTCTTTAATGCTGCTGGGATAGAATATATATGACAGAATGTCTCTGTGGGACTTAGATAAGAGGTAGCTGGAGATAAGTAAGAAGCATCGCCAGATATGATAGCAACCTGATATTCACATTAGTTCCCCTGCTATGACAACTGTGCTCATCGGCTGTGCCATTGGACATTCTTTCCTGTTAAACAATCTTATACAGATGGTATCACGCCACAATTGTTTTTTGTATCAAGGAGAGGGGTGATAAAGTGTGGGAAGCACTGAACGTGAGATTATCATTCATTCCTATGGGGAGATTTAAGGGTGAGAAAGCTGCCCAATCCTTTTGGGATCAGATGAAAGTCACACAGCTAATGTCATAGGGCCTTGGAGACCACACAACACAAGCACAGAACCCTTGTTATATATTGTATTGGGAATGAGTTTAGTAATTCATTACTTAACATATCACTGCCGGATCATATCATTTAGATGTGGAATATTTCCTGTGTTTTTTCATGCGAAGGATAGATGCTTCTTTAACTTTGGAGCAAGTGTCCCGATCGTTTTTCATGCTCTGCAGGTCATGTTGGTGATGTTTCCTCCCAATAAATACTTGGAACAAACTCCTCTCATGTTGCTGTTTTCTGCCCCCAGGACCTGCTGTCATCACCGCCTTTATGGCGCGGCAGGTATTCCCAGCTCTCACATGCAGGTTTGCAAATGGGAAATGTTACTTGTGATTGTACAGTATTGTACAATTCTGGGCACGGATGAAAAGAACTGTCACAGATTATAGTACAGCAGAGACCATTTATAATGCTGGGATTACATAGCAAAAGCAGATGTATTACTAGAAGAAACTACTAAATACCATTTGCACTTTCAGGGAGAGTAATTATTCACTAGTGAATCACAGGATAACAGCATAAATAATGGGCTAGCTGGCCAACCCGTTGCCATTCATTTCTAAAAAGAAACTACCATGACTAAAGACAGCTTACTGTACATTGTATTATAATTAGGAGGACATTGCACATTGATGGGCCTGCTAAAAACTCATTAATATTCCATGAACCTACAGCACTCACACTTAGAAATAGAGGAAGTAATATTCTGACTGGGAGTGCGCCTTGGGGTAAAAATGGAAGGAAAGTTCTGTTGGCTGAATTTAGTTAAAATTCCTCAGTTGTGTGAAGAATTGATTGTACAAAACAGAATATTTTAACCAAAAAAGCAAAAAAAAAAAAAAAAAGTAAAGAGATAGTGATGGAAGATTTTGTTTAACCTTTATTGTGTGACAGTGGCTGGCACCACAAAATTGTGTGTACAGTACAAATTGTAATAATGTTTTATCCATTTGATTCATTGTTGAACTGTCTATTGGATGTCTATAATTGTCAACTCCAATAGCACTGACTCTAACAATTATTTGCATGCACACCTTACAGAGGAAAAACTCCTATACCTGGTGGTAATGCAAATTCAACTGGACACAGAGGCCCTCTAAAATCAGTTGGCCTACGGTGGGGGGTTGGTTTATTCCTCTTGCAATTTGCAGCTGTAATTGAAGCCCTTTTGGTTTGGCCCAACACCAGCTTGGATGCTCATTGTATGAGATCAGAGGTGCAGCACTCAATTGTGCAATACTTTCAAATATTTTTCAAAAATATTTTGCTCATTCCAGAGCAAAAGAATCATGGCCTTTAATGATATACAACTATCTTTGAGTTTGAGTAAGAAAGTGACTAATTAAGTTAGATTGATTTCTGTTACAGTTGCAGTAAAATGTGGATGAAAAAAAAAACTGTTACTCTGAAATGTATTGGTTTTATTTTTCCTCATCTAAAACAATATGTAAATAAAGAGGTGGATAAGTGTGTGTGTTTCAGCTATTCTGGAGTTTCACAAAGTAATAAGTGATACTGTGTCAGAGTCAGTAAAAAGCAGTTTGAGCTCTGTTTAGTCAAGAATAAAATTGGTTTGGGGTTTGGGTGTACTAACTGTTGCCTGTTGTGGCACTTTTTTATGTTGTTCTCTCTTTGACTTTGAATTTGTATAATTCATTAACTTTCCCTTTTATTTTACTGTATTTACCCTCTACTGTAGTGTTCTTATTGATAGGTTTTGGAGCACATTGGCACATCCTGCTCTGTAAATGAGTCAACAAATACATATATTTTAAATGTATCTGTTGAAGTGCTCTCAGTATGTCCTCTTGATGTGATTTCCTCTTGAATCCCCTTCAAGAAAACGCACTTGTTTGATTACGGCAGATGTGCACCTAAGACATGTTTGATTTTACTGCTTTCATTGTCTCACTTCATCCGCACTCTGTGAAACTGAGGTCAGGTGAATGTATTTGACTGAACAAAAACAAAGGGAGCATCAATGCATCTTGGCCTTTGCACATTAGAATTGCAAGTGCAACATCACATGCGCTAGGTGGTGCACTGTGTAAGTGAGCAAGTTTGTAGGGTTTGATCATTGGTAACAAAATCTGTTGCTCAGTAGCGCCACTTGCGCTGGCCTAGCGGCAATACCTATCAGTCTCGTGTTATTACAGCCCTCATGACCACGACAGTGTCAGGCTAGCCGTACTAAAACACGGAACGTCTTGTCAGGAGTATCAAAATAAAGCGCGCACCGACAATAACCTGTTGCAGCATCCTTTTTGTGACCAAAAGTACTGAAAGGAAAGCAAATAGATTACTCTTTAATTAGATTTATTTAGCCATTTTTGGTTATCCTAAACCTATGTCCCTAGCATTAGCCATAACAGTAAATAACAAAATGCTGTACTTTTCCTTTGCCGGAAATGTTGCCTACTTTCTGCTGTGTATTTGTTGATGTTCGGTTAGCTTGACAAATCTTTGACCACGAATGAGCCAATAGGCTGTGGAAGGCAGAGTTGTCCCTGTGGCCGCCATTAAAGAAAGGAATCCATGAATTCAAATGGAAACCAACAGGAACCGAGGCTGAAAAAAATGATCGAAATAAGCGTTAAAATATAGGCCGATGTCAGATTTCGAGAGGCTTTTTCAGGATGTATTTCGGGTTTAGACAAATTTTTGCGATGGAGGAGTAAGAGAGGACCTTTATATTTTTTTTAAGCAGAGACCGTTTTAGGGGTAAGGGGGAGGGGGAGAGTTGCTTCTTTGCTCTCCTTTTCTTTTTGTTTTATGAACATTTTTCGCCTCCTTTAATTTATTTGGACTGTGTGCTTTTGAGATGTCTACATAAAGACCACACAGTGTCTTTTATCCGCTTTTAGCTCCGGCGGGGGGAACTGCAGTCGGAAGGTTGTTGAATTAACTATCCTCCAGCCAAATGTTACAAAAAATATTTCTCGCTGATTAAGCCTGCACATCTTAGAAAACGCGAAACCGCAAATTGTTCTTTATTTCCCGGGAAGTGAAATGATGGAGAGTTGGATCTCGCAGTGAAGAAGGATGAGTTCTTGTTATGTACCAAACGGGGCCAGCTTGGAGGATTGCCATTCCAATCTATTCTGTCTGGTAAGAGATTTAAAACTAAAGGAAAGCAGCCATTTTTAACTAGCTGAACGGGGGCTAAGCTAACGTTAGCCGCACGGGCATCAGTTGATAGGAGCTAAGCTAGGCTTACGGCCCTGTCGAGCTGACATCATATCAGGACAACAAGGTATCCTAGTTCGCCAGCGTTGCTCTGCTCCCTTGTTTTAACACCGTGCCACTTAGTTTTAATGGCCTGTCTATTATAACCTTCTCTCTGCAACATTTCCATATTTTTTTTTTTCTATTCGCAAAACCAAACACTCAAGGTAGAGAGCTCCACTCGCTTGTTAGGCTTCATCTACTACATTTCTCAGGACGGACACGGCAACACATCGCCTTGTTAGCGAAGAACTGCTGTGCATTTTGCTGCCAAAAAAAGCACGGCCGTGTTCCCCCTAATGAGTTAGTTGTTGCAGCACTTTCTCCGCCCCCCTCGACAAGCTTGTTTATTAACTTGCTATCTCGCTGTCATTACGTTTCCACTATGTTCGATCAAGCAGCGACCCGTGAACCAAACGCCTCATGCACTTGAATTCGCAACGTTAAGTTCTGCCGTCGAAGCCGCGCACGCATTTTGCTGTGACACGCTGTGTTTTGTGTAGCCGAGAAAGTCCTGGAGGAACGAATGTCAATGCACAACTTGCACAGCTTGTCGATAACATCACGCCCCTTATGCTTTGCCCGCAAAGCCTTTTGTTTTTTGTTTTTTTTTCGTGTGTGTTTTTTTGTTTTTGTTTTTGTTTTGTTTTTTTTCCAACAGGCATGCAAACGGCAATTTCGTTGCAAACGTTAATTATTTATGTAACATGCCATCTTGTTTGTCAGTGGCTTTAACCTCCTTGGACTTAATTTTCGAGTATTCACACCAACTAGGGCACATGCCCCCAGGCTGATTATATAATCTCTGGCATTCATTCCTGGGCATTACAGACATCTAGGTAGCTACATATCTAAGCTGCACTATATATAGGGATGTATGTGTGTGTGCGCGCGCCTCTCTCTGAACAGCCGAAATGTTGTCACATGTGGCCAGTTGACATTACCCTAAATAGTTGTGGTTGTGCTCCTACCCACTTGGGAGTTAACAGGTATTCTTCCAACCCCATGTGAGAGAAATAGTGCAGTGAGCGTCCGCTGTGTAGTCCAGAGTCGTAGTCTGCAGCATATTGAAAGGTGTTTTCTTGAGTGTACAGTTGCTTTTCTGGCCAGGTTATCAAGGCGGTCTGAATGTGTTTGTTGTTGCAGTTAATTGGCTTGTCAGCAGGCTTAACTACACAACTTCACTTATAGGTTAGCCTCGAGGAGTGTAATGCTACCCCACGAGCTCCTCTTAACATCTATGCTTCCACAGTTTGGAAGGTTGCGGTTGTGATTTGTCAGATGCTGAAATGTAACCCTTAAGGAAAAAAGTAGGTTTTTATTGTAGCTCAAATGACACCGAACGACTTTGTGGCGCAGTGGCAGAAGTGAAAGACCACAGAGTGCATTGATCCTAGATTCATTTGTAAATATATGCATGCAAACAATATTAAAAGTTAAGGAGGAGTGAGAGTAGAAATGCGTCCATAGTAACGTTGCCATAGACTGTAGAATAATAACAATATATTGAAACACTACCCTGCTTTTACCGCAAATTGACACAGCGCCCAAGCTGTCCGCCCCCTAAAGGTAACATTTCATTGCAGAAAATCCCCACTCTCTCAATACTATTTAGTTGGGTCGATTGTGTGTGCTGATCTTGTAATTACAATGTTTACGACAGCACTTGAAGGCAGCGTTGGCTACAGTGGACAGGCGAGGTAGAGGCTGGTAGTCGTGGTGCTGTGCCTGTCTGGCTGACATTTTCCTGGACACTGAGACTAAGCATAACACCACTACTGTTATGACTCACTCGCTGAACAGACTCCACTTTGTGGTTTTATGGTGAAAGAATTCGAACACATTGTGGTCGTTTTTCCCCCCATTGCTTTTCTGCGGCTATTCTGGAGTATGATACTTGTTGCATTCTTTCTTTTCTTTCTTTTTTGCATTTTAAAGGGGGCTTGTTGAAATTAACTGTAAATTCAGTTTATTTGTTCTTGTATAATTATGCTCCTATTTAGCTGGCTTTTCATGAAATGTGTAGCTTGAGCTGTGAAGCATTTCAACACCAGAGTAGTTTGTAATGTTTAAAAAAAGTAAAAGAATCTTCAGTTTGGCCAGCTGTGTATCAAGTAGCTCAAATGAAACTGATGAATTTGCATTCTCCCCAGCCAAAAGTGCAAACTCACACTTGTTAGTTTCATGTTTGCTCCATGGCATGGTTAACTGAGGGACAGGGGTGACAGACAGGAAAAGAGAGGAGCATCTCAACGTGATTTGAGCAGCTTCACCTGTTGCTCGTCTCATATCTCGAAACAGCAGGAAGGCAGCTGTTTGAACACAGTGTTCCCTCCATACTGAGAGCCAGAACCTTAAGTGGCTAGAGGGAAGGTGAGCAGCTGGCCAACTCAGGGGTCATAACCCCCCCCCCCAAGTACACGTCACCTCAGGAAAACTTCCTGCCTGTATCCAGTGGCAGAATCCCTCCTAATGCAGCAGTGTGATTTTTGGCTTTAACATATGAAACATAAAACTTCTCATGGCCCACAAGCAGTTGCTCACATACCTGATAATTTACTAACACAGGCAGGGGGGGAACTTGTAGATTCATAGCAGTGCATCAAGTGTTTGAGGCACACTTGTGCGCACAGCCTGGAAAGCATGAACGTTGGAAGGAAATACAGATATCTGTGTCACCCTTTGATTTGCACACAGGCTGCCACTAATTTCTCCTGAAAGGACAGATAGAACAACTCCACAAGACACATTAATCCTTGATCGAGCAGTCTGCCTCTTGGATATTGTTGAACAGGAGTGGACTAGTGACGTGCCAGAGCGGCTGTTCAGTCCTGCCTTTTCAGGCTCAGGGATATTTAAGGACAGAAGTTAATGTTTTGTCTGGAGTCCACAGTTTGGTTTAATACAGTCATTTATTTTGTGCCAAACTAGATTTACCACATTTCTGACAACAAAAGCAGAACAAACTCCAAGAAGTGTGACTCTGACATTTACATGTATATTTTTGTGACTTTTTAAATGCTGTTGAGAATGCTATTTAACACCAGTTTAATTCCTAAATAATATAGCCTACTGTACACCTGTGCAAGTAGAGAGATTGTTGAAGAAATAGTCCCTTCAGAGACCTCAGAAATCATGTTGAAACGTTTTACAGCATTCAACTAAAAGCTAGTGAATGTAGTTTTTTCAGTAGTGCAAGCTGCATTTTGTCGCTTGAGTTAAGTCTTTGTTTTTCTGTTTGAAACTCTCCCAGCAGTGCTGCTCGAACCTTAACCAATCATCTCTGTGTCAAGTTGATCATTTGCAAATAGAAAGTCAACAGGGACATTTAGTTATTTTCTATTGTTTGTAGAATGATTACATAAACACATTTTCCCTCTTCGTTATTCGTTACCTCCACTATGAATCAGCAGCACAAATACTTGGCTTATTTCCTGTGTAAACAAAGCCGATGCTGCTTGAAGTCTTGTGCGGAGAGACCTGTTTCATTGAAACTTCAGACATTCTTGTCTGATCCTCCCAAATAAGTTCCAACAGGTTTTGACACGTGTCGTTAAAATGAACTCATCTGGAGCACCTCGGTCACCGGTTCGATTCCAGCCGGGGGCCTTTGTTACAGGTCATAGCCCCCTCTTTCTCGTCCTGCTTCCTGTCTACTTCTTCGCTCAAGCAGTCCGGTAAAGGCAAAAATGTCAAAAACAAAATCTTGAATCTTGAACTCATCCAGCTCTAGAGCTGCTTCAGACCCTCACTTTCTTACTTTTGCCAATCGTGTAATCGCGCTGTATAATTGGTAAGACTACCAACCGACCAAAACCTCCCAAAAGTCAGTGTAGTCACTTTAATCTTTCAGTTTGGGTCCACCTTCTCACCACATCCACACTGTATTAAGCTCAGCATTTCACTGGCTGTGTGAGGACCCGAGGTGAAACTTGCTGGCCTTGTGCAGAAGAGAAAAGACCGCTCTGAATGTCAGTGAACATTTTACAACTCCACACTGCAGCTGGTCAACATTATGTATCTTATAAATTGTCATTTCGCTATAACAAGTGTTTGCAGTACCTTCTTCTCTCCAGTGAAACCAGACTAGGATTCTACCAGCAATCGCCATGAATTGATCAAACTCAGTGTTTTACAAGTGATGGTGATTGTTACTAATAGCACTTAGAGGTTTTAAATACTGAATGGATTTCATGATATCATTTTCATATTGTAGATAACAATCTATCTTAAACTGTCATGATGATGTCAGTTCAGCACTGAAGCCCCTGTTAGGAAATAACAGTTGTGTGAGATGTATCTGCAGTGACAGTGGAGTGATTTATAAAGAACTGAGGTGGCTGTGACAGTCTGGTCATGTAGTCTGTTAATTAATGATAATGTTTTCTATCGAGGGTGGAGATGTCAGATGTAGCCTTTAATATAATAAACGCAATACATCCAAAAAATAATTCATTACTGAGGATAATTCGTGTCGATAGTAACACAGCAGTTGGCCGAACCTTTTCCTCTTTACCACAGTTGCTGTAGTGAAAATTGTTTTTGTGCCATATATTCTAAAGGAAAGATTCATAATGTATGCAATTGCCTATTTGGCAGAGAAACTGCAGCATAGCTGCAAACATCCTGATTGTGATAGAAACCGTCGCATAAAAGGTCATGAATAGAACTGTAATGTAAGATGACGAGTCTAGCCTTGTGCTCTTGTAGACCGTTGTATTTCATTCACACATTAACAGCAGCGGCATTAATCAGCCCTTTAGCTGTGACTGCTGCTACAGTAGCTAAATCTCAGAAATGAACCAGGTCAAAGTTTCCATGCTCACAGGATGGGATGAGTTGGTTCAAGTTTCCCCGCGTGCACAGTCAGTTTTACTTCGGTAACAGTAGTTAATAACAAGAAGTATGTCGGTGTTGTTTCTGCACGCCATGTTAAAAGTCGCCTGATACCAGGCTGACTGTTAATGCAACTATTTAACCTTCTCATGACCACATGTGCATGGAGTTCCTTGCTTGAACTTGAAGAATGCCTTATGACTCTTCCTTTTTGTAAATGATCTGTGCAACAGAATGCACTAAGTAAACCTTTGTTTGTCAGCTTTTTATTGTTAGTTCTTAAATAACCTAGTTGATGATCTGTGTTGTCATTCATTAATTTTCATTAGACTATTCAATGCGTGGTCTAATTGTTTGAGAACAGATTGAAACTGCTTAATTGCTGTACTCAAATTTTATTTGGTTGACGGTTGGATAGAGAGCAGCAGTTTGCTTTGCCTTATATTCTTGGAAATGTAACTTAAACACACGAGATATGATATGGTATGAACTGTTTAGGTTGAGAGGGCTTTTAACCCTCTGCAAAGACAATGCACTCCACCTCCACTTTTGTTCCCTACTGTACTAGAACTGGCCTGTAAGTAATGGCAAAGTGGTTGTTGGTTACAGTTAGGTCACCTTAAAAAGCTTGAGAGCTTCCTTAAAACACGAAGTCAATTTCTAGACATTTTCTAGGCAATTTTAGACAAGGCAAGCGAATTTGGATAGTATCAAGAAAAAACATTAATGCAAATAATTCTAATTAATGAGTTACCCAAACACCTATTTGAATACGCTCCGTGTAATTCCAACCAAGGTAGTTGACTTGCTAATTGCCTATGTGTACTGCTTATGATCTGGTTTCACAGTTAACCGTTGTCTCCACCCTGCCTTTGCATTATGTGCACAGATGTTTCTTAGCAAGAAGCAGGTGTAAAGTAGTGCATCTCACACTCCAGCAGGAAGGAGCAGCTAACTGCTATGGCTCTATCACTACACACAGAACCCAGCTCTGCTGTGTGCACCTTGGAGATTGTCCTCAGCATGTGGAGCAGCTTTTGAATTCCTTAGGAGCCCGATTGTTCATCAGACATCGTGATGTTTTGATCATGTATCTCGACACCTTCTGTGAAGTTATGATGACACTATAATGCAACCGTGGTCTTTTGCATGCTTGCCAGCCACTTTTTCCCTTGAGTTAGTGGTGGAGAACAATTAAACACATGCTTTCTGTTTATTGATGATGCATACAGTTTATGCTCCATAATTGTGGAATAACAGTCTCACCTGGACATGCAACCCCCACCACCACCCCCATCAGAAATAACACCACAAATCTCTGAACTTATCCCTAGCCAGTCAAAAGACCACCGCTTCGCCACAACCACGGGTAATCACTTGTTCAGGCTCATCGCCTCTGCACTTGAGTTAAGATATCCCCTGAATTGTAATGGATTAATTAGTTGAATATACAGAGGGACAGCTTGCCAACTCAGCCTGAACGGAATAGGACTAAGCGGCATGAAAATGAACAGTCCATGTTTGCACAGATTACTTGAAATGTCTACAAGGCTAGATAGAGGACCAAGATTGCCAGTGGAAATGGGGATGTATGCCTAAGGCATCGTGTGTGTTTTGTGGTATTTAGTATGTGTGTGTGTGTGTGTGTGTGTGTGTATGCGTGCATGTTTAGGTAGACATGGGTAGTCCGTCAGCACTTGGGTGATAAGTAGCAGTGCTAGCTAGCAGTGGAGCGTAATGTTCCTGCTTTAACACTTAATAACCCCACCAGTGATTTACTACCCATGAAGCTTTTTCCTGTGTGTTTTGTTCTGTCTTTAAAAGCCAGACGGCGTTATAGAAAGGCACAGCCGGCGGGGGGGGGGGGGGGCGCGCGGCGGCGCGGGGGGGGGGGGGGGGG